>WEIS01030862.1:27977-91796 GCA_013389965.1 Todus mexicanus | reverse complement strand
TTTGCCGCTGCCGCCGCTGCTCATCTCAGCTTTTCCCTTCGGTGCATCGTCAGCACATTACAGAAGCGAGCGCCTTTTGCAGGCTCTTTGCGCGTAGTCTCGCACGATGACACGGTTGATAGAAGCCTGATATTAAATCTACCCCAAATCCTACTTACGTGTCATCGCAGGACTAGGAGCTCATTTGAAACTCCCCAGGCTTTGGGGAGAAATTTCAGCTCCTTTAAGCGTTAAGAGCTCAGAGGCATCAACTTTCCTACGTAGAAAGCTCCATTGCCAGCATTTTCTGCTCTCTTTGCTCATTAATAACAGACAAAGATTTGCTTCCTCACTCCTGAGCCTCTTCCCTGATCCCTCACACAAGGCGAGGCGGGTGCTGCGAAGACGTGGGCGCCGTTACTATCCTACATTTATCTCTCTCCAGCTGTCTCTGTAACTCCCTGTCGTTCAGCCTCGAGTCTTCTGGCACCTGGCTGATCTTCTGCCTCCTACTTCTGCTTCTGCTGTCGCCACTCATGCGAAGGACAGGGCAGGGGAGTCTGACCCCCAGGTCCAGCCAGTTCTTGTCTCCTTACCTTTCCCATCCCTTTCCTATGTGAAACTGGGAGGGATGAGGAGCTGCAGTGCCTGAAGTTGAGAGAGGCCAGATCGAACTTTGGCAGATTTGGTTGGGATTTCGTGGAATTGTCATTTTTAAGGCCGAAAGGCGCCGTTTCCCATGCCTCAGCTGACATCTTGTCTAATGAGGGCTGCGTAAATTCACCCAGTAACTCCCATCTCAAGTACAACTGCCCAGAGATGGAGCTGGGCCGTGTTTTGTGAAAAAAACAGGTATCTGACCTTTGGTAGCAGATCCCATGATTAATTACCAGGCCAGATAAAAGCGTGGATTTTATTTCAATTACAGCTTGGTTGTCTTCAGCTTCCAGACACCCAGACTGGGCACTGCTCCCTTCGCTAGGCTTTAAAATTCATCGCAACTGGTCCATGGGCACCAATGAGAGACCCTCACCTACAGGGAGCTTCATGGCTTTTTCCTCCAAAGGATTACGCTGAGCTTTCCCCCACCCCTATTCATACAAAGATGCAATTTAATTTTACGAGGCTCTCAAAGCGTTACTCTTGGGCTTGCTGGTTGCAAGCAGAAGTGCAAAGCTGCCCAGCCAGAGCCAAGGGGCTACGAAAAGTGTCGCTGAGAGCGGTTGGAACAACTGATTTCAGGGGGATTAAAATGCAGCGTAGTCTGGAGCTGCAGAGCATCCTTGTCAGGGATGTGTAAGGCTGGAGTAAAGATGACTGTTGCATTGGAAAATCCGATGTCTTGGTTGTTAATGACAGAATTTCCATCAATCACAGCCTCGGGATACTGGCTTTAGAGCTGCACAATACGCGAGCTCCCCGTCTGAAGGCTGTCACCAGTTCTCATCCATGTACGTGACTCCTTATTCAGGGATTCAAGGCACTTCCCCAAAGCAGAAGAAACTGTTTGGGAGATGAGGAGCAAGGCTGGTGCAAACAGACGGTTAGAATCTTGCTCCCAGCTTGTATACTGGTATGACCAGTAAGGGGAGAAGAATTAGCTCTTCTCAGAGGATGTCAGATCCTGGCTGGGGCTCAGCAGAGAAGGAAGATGGGACCCAGCCCCTGTTCTTGCAGCTCTCAGGCCTGAGAAAGGTCTGGGAAAAGGTATCACATTGCATTTGAAAAGGCCAGGCTGCCCCAGAGCTCACCTCCAATTTGTTGGCAGGCTTCGGTTACCTCCCGATTGGAGAGGAGATCGCACGTTTTTCATGTAAATGCTCTTTAATGGCTGTTTAGCAGAAAGCTGACAGCGATATGACAGATAGGATCCTCACGGGGGCTTTTTGCAATCACACTATTAGTTTACTCCTTTAGATGACAGAGATCTTGATCTTTCCGTCTTTCAAGTCTTGTGTATTTTAGGTTTGGCGTGTCTGGCTTGGTGGTGTTGTTGGTTTGTTTTTTTTCCTGAGCAGTGGTGTCCTTGACAAATACACATAAAAAATGCCACAGAGCCAGGAAGAAAATACTAGAGCACAAGGAGAAAAAAAAGGAGAAGGGAAAAAAGCCGATCTAACACCACTACGGCAGCTCAGCCAAACCCCTGCTGGAGCAGAGAGGGAAGAGAGATTTCATCAGCAGCTCGGCGGGAGGCAGAGCGGGGTCTCCTCACCCATTTGCCCTTCCTGCAGGCGTGAGCTCTGCACAGCCGCTGTGTCTCCAGCCAGCCAGGCTGCACCCACGCCGATGGGCATGAGGCGATGGAGATGCTGGAAGGGGGAAAGCAAAAAACTGAGCTGGCTACCAAGGGGCTGCAACCCAAACTCCCGCTCAGTGGGGTGAGCACTGGGCACCTGCTGAGCCCTTTGCACGCGTGAGGCTGTAGTCGTAGAATCATGGAGTAGTTTGGGTGGGAAGGGACCTTTCAAGGTCATGTGCAGGGAGCAGGGCCATCTGCAACTAGAGCAGGTTGCTCAGAGCCCCCAACAACCTCCCCTGCAATGGGGACAGGGATGGGGCAGCCACCACCTCTCAGGGCAACCTGGGCCAGGCTCTCACCACCCTCAGCACCAACAATTTCTCCCTTCTCTCTCGTCTGAATCTCCTTCTTTTAGTTTCAAACCATCCTCCCTTGTCCTGTCCCAACAGGCCCTGCTCAAAAGCTGGTCCCCAGACTTTTTAAAGCCATCCGAGCATCACCCTCCTATGCCAGGCAGCCTCTAAAGGGCCCAGTACAGCTTCTCCCTGCCTCCACCAGGACATTTATGGTCCTTTCATCCCCATCCTCGTGAGGTACAAGCAGGTCTCACAGGCTCCAAGAGCCCTGCCCTTGTTTTTCAGGCTGGGAAGAGACCTCCAGGCAGAGAGCTTTGCTAAATTGAAATCCAGGAACTAAATTTCTCCCGTTTCCTCCGTTATCGTTTGCATTAAATATTTCATTAACACAATACCGCGTGTCGCCAGAGCAGAGCCAACTGGTACCAGGCGTCGCACCGTATTGCTCCCCAGATCTGCAGAACGCATCGGCTGCAGGAATTCAATTTCTTACAGAATCCTAAAGGGAAATAAGAGGAGTTTGGGGAAAGGAGGAGGGGGAGGAAGAAGAAAACCTCACCCAAACAGAAATNCCGCATTGCGCCGGGCGCAGCCCGGGCACAGCCGCGTCTCAGCAGAGCTGCTGAAGATAATTAAACTTTGCAGTTAAGAGATAACGTGAGAGATGCGGTTTTCCCTCTGAGCTTTTCACATCACAGCTGGAGGCATTAGATAAGGTGGAAATTGGCCTATTTTCCAGCCAAAAGGAGCTTTGCTGCCAGAACACAAGGAAATTTAAGATTTTCCATCCCTTCTTTGAAATAAAGAATTCAGCGGCTTGCACCGCGACACTTCTTACCCCCAAAATCTCGGGGATGCTGAGGCCAGCAGGATGCTTTACTGGGTGGCAAGGAAGAAAAAAAGCCCAGAGATGACCCCACATCATTTTCCTGGGATGTTGTCCTCAGATGCGGACGGGCAGCGTGGCCAACGCCATCACCCCTCCACCCGCAGCTCGGCCGACCCCTCCTGAGCAGATGCGACAGCGCAGGGAGCCGCGGGCAGCCAAGGGAGGCCAGTCACCAGGGATTAGCGTTAAATGCCACATCTGTTGGCTCCCGAGCCGTGCCTGGGTGGAAATGCCTTTCACCGGGCGGACGATGCTCGGCGGAGACAGGCCGGTAGATGTGAGTGACATTCGGCTGTCCCGCTGCCCTCCCCGGCGCCCTGCCAAGCCGCCGCAGCGTTCCAGTAACGCTTTCTGACACACTCGCCTTCAAAACGACCAACTCAAAGAGGGTGATGTGTCAGTTCTGGCTCTTGAACTCTCCCGAGCCGAGGGCAGGAGGAGCCAGGGGATGTCTCTGCCCAGGGATGCTGCTGGGCTTTGGGCTTTAGGGGGTGGAAGTTGAGCAGCGGAGCATTAACAGAGACCACGAGAGCATCCAGAGGATGAAACCCAGCATTAATCATCAGCTTTTTGCAAACACTGGAAACCCTGCTAGTTTGTTGCTAACCGAGGGTCTAATTAATTGCAGTTCCATATGCACATTGAGTTATATATATAGATACAGACACACAGAGATATTCCTCTCCTATAGACACACACTTGCAGCACCCCCCCTGGAGATCTCAATTAGAGACCTCGGCTTTCTACCCTGACATTGAGTTTCTCAGGCAGATGTTGCAATGAGGCGGAGGGGGGGAAAAAACCCCAAACCACACCAAAAACAATAATAAGAAATATCCTTTTCACATTGAGACGAGCTGCACATTCATTCAGGCACCACTTCCCCCGAGCGCCGGAGCCTCCTCCAAGGCAGCCACAGCTCCCTGTTCCGCACGGCAGCCGGGCCCGGATCGCTGTTTACTTGGAAAGATGTTTGCAAGGGAGAGGGGGGGTGGGGAAAAACCCAACAACAACCAAGTCAAACGACCTCAATCCAGGATATTGCTTCCTTCCTCCTGACATTTATGAACTATGTATTTCACATCTCTGGTGCCGTGTTCCATAAAATAACATCTGTCATAGCCGGCAGCCCTCGGAAAGTGCTCTCGCTGGGGTTTACTTCGCAGATTTAGTGCTTGCGAAAAGGGGGCTCCTCGGTGGAGGGAGGAGAGGGCGAAAGGAGGGGGAAGAGTTGGCACATCCCTGCAGAGCCTTTCATGCCAGCTCCTTATCAGATCTGCCCCATCTTTCCCCTCAAAATGCATCCCTCCCCATTTCACACCTTTCGCGCTAGATGAGGGAGCGGGGCCATGGGTTGGGGAAGGGTATTTGGGGCACAGGCTGCAAAACTGTTGCCTCCCAGACCCGCAGCTGAGCGGGCAGTGCCCAGCCCCGACCCCCAGTTGCTCTCTGCTCATCCCAGGGCATCAGACGCATAAAGGGACGGGAATAAAGTGCAGATCTCCCTGCGGCGCCCTCTTTTCAATCTCTTCTCCTCCCCACCCCGTTGCATTTTACTCTCCTTACTCATCCCTGCACTTTTTTGGACTTTCTCCCTGTTTCACCCCATTCCTCACCTTCCCTGCCTCCCTCCACCAGCGTCTCGCTCCCCTGCTCCTGCTCTGGAGCAGTCTCTTGACACCTCAAGTCACCATGACAACCTCCTCCACGATGATGGCAATACGGAGAGCGAAATTTCGCTGCCGCTGGAGACTCTTGTTCTCCTCTGGCATAAATTCCCTTCTTTCTTCACCCAGAGAAGGTCTCAAAGGAGCTCGGGTGTTTATTCACAAAGAAACAAACACAAAATATTCCAGGGTTGAAACCAGGATGGGGCAAACAAATAAATGGGGAGCACTCTGGTTGCCAAAGGGGTATAAATTCAGTCTGCAAAGTAAGTTGGGTCTCCCCAGTTCCTCCAGTGACCTCCAGCGTGCCAGCGCTTGCTCACACCTCTGGTTCTCACCAAGGTGGTACCTATTCAGACACGTCTTTCCCATCTCAGCATCTTCCAGCTTGGAATATCTCACGATCACGCACAGACTGTTAACACCAGTCCTTAAGGAAGCAGAGTATCTGTGCGTACATACAGAACTTTCACAAGCGACTGGATAATTTCCACCAAAAAGCGAGACGGGACGAGTCTCCATCTGCAGCCAGAGACTGCATCAGCTCTGCACCTGAACCCACCGCAGACATGCAAGGATACAAGCAACGGGGAATAATAACGTTCAGTTCTGCCCCGAACTTGCATTAACCAGAAAAGAAAGATTCATCCTTCTTCCAGAGAACAGACCGACTTCATCCTCCCGCTTGGCGGCAGCTCCAAGGCTCTTGTGCTCAGGGAGGCAGCAGGACGGAGCTGCACGATTGTAAGGATAACACAAGAGAGCTGTTAGCTAAGGGAAAGTTCCTGCAGGCTTCAGGAAACACGTGTCGCTGGGACCAAGCGCGCCGGTAACCAGGGGACTAAGCAAAGCAGGAGAGCTAAAAGCTTCCCGTTGAGTCCTTCAGAGAGAGCACGAGCGGCTGAGTTACTGATTGGAAAGGTGCAAGAGCTCGGGATGCGAGGGAGAGCTGGGGAGCAGCAAAATACCTGCAGAGCCTTAAATTTTGAGAGCTTAATCAGAGCAGAAACGAGGCAAGGAGGGCGACACCCCCTTTTGAAGCCAAAGCAAAAGACGAACGACTGAGCACTTTGAGCTGCCCAGCTCCCTAGGGCTTGGGGAGGCTGGATTCAAGCAAGATCTGTGTGTCCAGCTGAGTTTCAGCTGGATGCTCAACACTCAAAAACCAGGGTCCAGCTTCTAAATGTCAGATTTCAAAGACAAACGGGCCTTGGCTTTGGATCTGGAAACGAGGTTTGCATTTCAAAGCTCTCCAGGGTTTGAGTTTGGGGGGTGGTTGGACCTGAATTCTGGACTTAGGCTGCAGTCTATTGGAAAGCCACCCCCTCAGTCAGTTTGTAAATTCAATTAGCATAACGGGCTGAGGCAAGTCACCATAACATGCATCAGATGAGGGGAGTAAGTGAGGAAAACCAAACATTTTGTGATAAATACAGACAGATGGCGCAGGGGATGGATCTGCCAATGCACCGGGCGTAGATTTAGTTAGGTCTGCAAGTGAGAGCGTCCCTCTCTTGCATTCCTCATCGCTTTCCATGGCTGGCCTCTTCCTCAGCCCACTGACCACCATTCCTGGTTTTCAGATATTCCCTCTACTCTCTCCATGGTCGATCCATTTGCAGAGGTGGCCTCACACTGGTGCAGAGCGGGTCAGCGCACTCTGCACAACATGCAAACTCAGAGTAGAATCATAGAATCCTACAGCGGTTTGGGTTGGACCTTAAAGATCATCTTGTTCCAACCCCCGTGCCATGAGCAGGGACACCTCCTGCTAGACCAGGTTGCTCCAAGCCCCGTCCAACCTGGATTTGAATCCATCCAGGGATGGAGCATGCCCAGCTTCCCTCGGCAACCCATACCAGGGTCTCATTACCCTCACTGGAAAGAATTTCTTCCTATCAGCTGCGCATTTATGAATGAGCTGCCTGGGAATGGATCTGTCTCCACGGAAGGATGCATGGACTTCACTGCTCCATGCTGAAGCTTTCCAGAGATGGAAATGTCCCAGGAGGGACACGGGGCATCAGTCTCAGCCCAGCCTGACAAGGTCAAGAGCTGTGAAGTTCAAAACCCTTCCTCGTGCTCCTCGTGGCCGTCTCTGCAGCAGATGAAGGGGCTGAGGAGGGGGAGCAGCGGGTTTCAGCATCCCGCTGCCGAGCGCCTTCCCCGCTGCCGCACCAGAGCAGAACACTTCATCTCGCCACGGCTGTAAAACTGGGGACGGGATCTCCTTTGAGGCTTAATTAATAGATGTTTGCAAAGTGCTCGGAAATCCTGAGGGGAAGGGAGGCAGCGCTATCGTGGCGAGGAATCGTCTTCTGAGTTTTATTCGCATTAGCTGCTGCTCGTGTTAAATTCATACGGCGCTTTGTAGGTGACTAAAGCACTTTCTCTGCCGCACATCACTCGCCGCCGCTCTCCTTCGCAGCCCAAAATCAAGCTGCTGAAAGGCTGCCGATGNCCCTCACAACCACACAAGCAGGCTCTCTACACTATGTAAAATTACAAACTCTTATTAGTGATTGCTTTCCTTACAAATAATCATGATGTGAGTCTTGAAAAAAAAATAATAAAATAACCCAAACCCTTGAAAGAAGCATTCTGTGCCAAGATAATTCTGCTTATATAACACATTATCTGTCTTTCTTTTCTCCTGGATTTTATTACTAAGAGATATTTGCATGAAAACAGGATCTTTGTTGCTTAGGAAATTCATCTGCTACCACTCATGTCCCCATTCTGCTGCGGTCGAGTGACAGCTATTGTGCTCTGCTCTCGGCCCTGGCTATTTATATACCCCCGGCCTGCGCCTGCCGCCGCCTCCTTGGGGAAAAGCACCCCTGGTTTTAAAGGGGAAAGCCAAATTCAGTAAGAGCTGCTTTGGGGGCTTCCTTCAGCTGAAGGCGCTGCGAGAAGGGAGTAAAAAAAATGGCTTTGGATTTGCCTTTGCTGTAAAACTCAACTCAGTGACAGGTTTGGGCTACTTGGGGGTATTTGGGGGGATAAATAAGCAAGGTTGGTGGGTGCGGTAGAAGGAGAGGAGGATGGTGTCCACGTCTCATTTCTCCACCCGCAATACACCACAGGTTTTCTAGGGGTTCACACCAGAAGTGCTGAGGGACAGGAGAAGATGGTGCTGAGTCGCCTGAGAGCTGGGAAATAGAATCCTAGAACGGTCAGCGTTGGAAGGGACCTCTAGAGATCATCAAGTCCAACCGCCCCTGTCAAAGCAGGGTCATCTTGTGCTAGAGGATTTGGAGAGTTCAGCCGGCCTCGCTTACCCCAAAGAGGAATGAGGAGTGATTTGGTTCCCCAAAGAGGAATCCAGAGTGACTTGGTTGGAGCATGTAAGACCTTTCCAAGGGAGAAAAATACAGAGGAGAAAGGCAAAGCAAGAGCGAGTAGCTAAACAACTTCAAATGGAAATAAAGCATTCATTTTTTTTCCCTGATAGTGGTGGCAATTAACCATTGGAACAACCTGCCATGACCAGGGATCAGCTGGCGAGATGCTTTCACCAGACACAGGGCACTGACTCAAGAACTGGGATGCTCTGGAGGCCACCAAGGACCTAAGGACACCTTTAAGGATCTGCAATTTTTCTCTTCAACACAGGATTGATTCCTGCAAGAAACGTCCATATTCACTTTAGCGTGAGGGGAAAAAAAAAACACCACAGAAAACTTTCAAATGTAGCAACATGAAAAGATTTCAAGCCTGAAATGCGAATGCAAATGTTTTTATGGGTTATAAAGCCCTGATTCCTCACGCTTCATTCCCTCAAGCTGACTGGGCTTCCCGGCCATGCAGACAGCACCAGAGTCGTGGATTCAAAATAAGAGAAAAAAGGAGGAAATTGGTCACAGAGTGCCCAGCCCGAGCGAGCCCAGCTGGGGCAGAGCAAACCATGATGCCAGCAGAGCGCGCAGATGGGAGCAGGGATGCTCAAAAGCCGAGAGAAACCAGCTGGGCTCCGCCGGCGCTTCGCACCTCAGCCGCTCCCTGTCTACAGATGTATAAATCATACAGGTCAGGCAGAGGGGATCCTTCCAGCTCGAAGCGTTTCAGTGGAGATTAAAGAGCTCTGCAAACCCAGGGACATCAGCAATGCCACCTTTGATTAAAAATTTAGCGGCAGGAGAGCTCTGCACCGTCTTCCTCGGGCTTCTGCGTCCCCATGCTGGGAGGGATGCTCCCACCCTCCTGGGCAAGGCGGCTGCTCCCAGACATGGTTTATTTTGCGGGGGTTAGAGAGGTATTTTTAATTCTTAGTGGTGTGATCAGGGCCTGGCTCCTCTTCTTCTTGAGGGAGGGGAAACCTCATGAGGAAAACTAATTCTGGTCTGCGCTAGTATCAAGTTAAAGAGGTCAGCGAGTCCGGGCTTACCCATTCACATCCCACCTCAGCTATTCTACAAACGTAGAAAGAAAGTAATTAGTTTCTTTAATGGATCAGACCTACACACAAAAAAAAAATCGGTGGGAGGGGAGGAGGCCATGTATGGATCAGCAAGTTTGGGAACTTTAATTGCTTTTTTATTCGTTTAAGCTTTGAGGACGTGATGACACGCTCCCTTATAATACCACAGAGCCCTGAGCGGATGAAGCCTGCTTCTGTCTTACCAAAATACTGAATTAACGAGACAAAGGTTATTTATTTCTTTAGCTCCTGTTTGAAAAGCCGAGGGTCACGTCCCTTTGCCGGAGAAGGTAACGGTCCTGAGCTCATCTGCAGAGGAAGGAGAAGCGATCCACCGTGGAGGTCCCCAGCAAAGCCCCCACCACTGAGCCCCCCAGTAACCCCTTCACAAAACCATCTCCTCTACCAGTATCCCCTGGGCTTTGCCTGGCAGCTGCCGGGAGCTGGGGAGGCAGAGGAAGGAGCCGGTGAGACAGAGGAAGGAGCAGTGCCCCTGCCACCCGCATCTCGCAGCTACTGTTTCTTTCCTAAGCGCCTCTGGGCATATCTTTTCATTTATTTATTTTTTTCAAGTCCACTCATCTCTGCTGGGCAAAGCTTCCTTTCAATTCTCCTCTTGTTAGCTGCTCCTTAATGTTTCATATTCCTGCGCGGGATCCAGGGCTTAGCGCTGCTGCTGCAGAAGCTGCTCCCGCCACCCTCCCGCAGACCCCGGGATCAGGAGAGGAGCATCATTAGAGTAAACCTGGGATAAAGCCACAGAAATCTGAGAGCTGTGAGAGAGGTTTTTTTCATTTTTAGTTTTTCCTGCTTAGGAAGCCCTTGAAAAGTCAGGCCTCACAGAAATGATCAGAACCCCTCTTCTCCTGCTCTCACCTCCCGGTGCCATGAGTATGGCTGCTGGAGCAGGGCTGCGGATGCTCGTGGGGTCAGAGGGGTCCTTGGCTGCACCCAGGACACAGAAACCAACCCAGCTCTGAGTCCTGAAGGATGCAGGAGGAGGAGAGGGGGCTGTAAGAGCAGGAATCAGCCCCCTCCCTGGCCTCTCTTCCCCTCCAAACTCCAATGAATTTAATCTTAAAGGCATGAGACTTTTTATAGCAATTATAAAGCGCGATCTGCATTTTCTTTTCCTCCTGGTTTAGGAGCCACAGGTCGTATTTCTGGCTTTTAACGGGGATCACAAGGGCTGGAAACTTACTGTTATTTTTAATGATGATGATTATTACGACTTAATGAAAGCTGCGATCCTCAAACAATAGCATCACTCCAGGCACCAGAAAACACCGGAGAGGCTCCGAGGACAGGTAACCCGGCTGTGTACACAGTGTCGCATCACGTCATGCCTGGTACCCGCCTGGCAGCCCTTTGCCCCAGCAGCCTGAGGGGGGTTTGCCCTGAGCCATGCCCAAACTCCCCCGGAAAGCAATGCCCAGCACCTTGTGCCTCCCTCCCACGCTCCCGTCCGTCTCCTGTCTGCCTTTTGGGCCCTTGCGCTAATTGTGATGGATGCTCTCGCTGCGCTTACACAGGGAGGGAGATGATGAAGCCTTAATGTAAGGTAATACGTCTATTAAAGATTTAAAATAACTCGTGCGGCTGGTGATTCCTCACTTTAATGGCAGCTCAGCTTATCGGCGGAGAGGCAGCGCAAGGGGGAAGACGCGGATGAGGCAGGGATGGAGAGGGATGAAGGCTCGCGGCACTATCTAGCCTATCGCTAGAAACCTGCTGTCACGGTTTGGGGTGAGGGCACCCCCCAAATCTGCGACAGAATGCTCTCTGCCCCTCCCCACCCAACAAAGGAAGAAAGGAAATAAAGGAGAGAGACTTAGCGATTAGGAAGGGANAAGCAGACTCTGCAAAAACATGCTGCTAACTTCAGACAGACTTAGCTGAAAAATAAAACCCATAGAACAGAATTGTTCTGTTCTAACCCAAACCAGGACACCTATCGCTAGAAACCTGTATCTGCGGCGAGCCCCCGGGACTCTCTTCTTTTAGAGGTGCTTGCTCTCAATTCGGGGCTGTTTCACCCTCACCCGAGCCCTGCACGCTGCCTCAGCTTCCCTTTCTGCAAAGCAAGGCCAGCGTACGCTCCCTCCCTCCCTCCCTTCACAAAATGATTTCTGCTCCCCGTAGGTGCCGTGCCACAGAAAAGCTAATTACAGCTAATTTTCCAGCACGGGGGCAGAGAACAGCTCGAGCTCCAGCGCCGATCGCAGGCGGCACCGCGGGGCCAGAGCACGGGTTGTGTCTGTGTCAGGGGCAGAGAGAAAATTATTCTCTTTGCAGCAGATAAATCCGGAAATTATTAAAGGGAGATATCCGTGAATGCGTCACGTTATAGTTATACTGTCACTTCTCCAGCTGTGGCTGTGTTCCTTTCATGGAGATTGGGAAGTTTACTCCAAAATGAGCCGGTTTAAAGACTTTTATTTAGGAACTCAAAAGGGGAGTTGAAATGCCGCTGTTTCTCCCTCTTCTTCCTAAAGCTTTTGTGACAATGCTTGGAATTAAAGAAAAAAAGTAATAAAAATCCCTCCAGGCTTTTAATTGTGCGAGTAAATCTCACAGAAACACACAACTTACTTCGAAATGCTATTAAGTTTAAGAGCTAATATTCCAATGAGCAGACTCGACAGTTTGTACGGTAGTTGGGGAGCGCTGAGCTGCCCCTTGGCGCTACAACGGCCAAGACCCACAAATACCTTCACTGAAGGATTTTAGCTTGAAAAGAAGAGGTACTTAGGGCTCTGTGCTGCTTGGGGGATGTCCATCCCCAGCATCCTGACTCCACGCTCCTTTCTGTTTGCTAAGAGGGTGTTTCCCATCCCTTTGCAGAAAAGCTGAGCCTGGGAGCCCCCAGTCCACTGAACTGGGCACCAGAGCAGCATTTGCAAGCCCAGCTCTGTAAAATGAGCTCTAATCCCCTAGAAAGAGACCTCACAGGCACTAATTCCCCTGCTCGCTGTCCCAATGCAGCTCGGATCTGCTCCCTCAGTGGTGCAGAGGAGACGCGCTGCACGACGGCAGCATCACGCAATGCCCTGGGGAGTCAAACTCTTTTCTAAGCATTTTATTTTGCCTAGGATCATCCCAGCACTAAGCTCTGCAGGAGACACATAGCCCCTGCCCCAGGAAGGGCATCCACACAGACGACATTTCCACACTCAACACAACATACAGGAATCTATCAGGCTCTTGCACAAGCTCAGCTTCCCTTCCAGAACCCAGCGATATGTTCGACTGTGCAGCCAGGCTTTGATTTTCAGGCTTTGCTTAGAGATCCGTGGCACAGCGAGTGGTGGCACAGCTAATGGTGACACTGCAAAAGGAAGTTCACAGGTTGTGTCTGAGCATCCCTGTCCCTGCAGCCCTGGCAGCCAGGACCTGCCCCTCCCTCCTATCCAAGCTGGAGGATGCACCAAAGTGGCTGCAATAATTAATTAGAGTCTCTCCAAAGCTCAGGGCCTTTTTTAATTGCATCCAAGAGGTTGCAAGTGGGCGTCGCAGGCAATGCCAGGCTGGCTGTTATCTCCCTCCTGTGCAACGCTTGCCAGAAGAGGGGTAAAATAAGGGTAATCGGAAACCGTGGGGTTGGAAATCCATCCATCACCTCTCACACGTTATGAATCTGCACTAAATTAGCGCTCGTGACATTCATCAACTCAGCGCCTTTCAAGCCAGAAGGGAACATCGGCACCCACGGGCTGACCTCCTCCAGATCATAGATACTTTAAATCTCATCTGCTGCCCCAGAGCTGAGCTTAAGAGGGTGCGCTTGGCAAAAGCGACCTTTCTGGAGAGCTTGATGTGGAGAAAACCTCCTGCTTCCCGGGGGCCTTGAGTCAATTCATCACCCTCCCTGCAATAAACACCTCGAATGGACCCAACTTCTCATGTGAATGTGGCAGGCTGTGTCTTCCAGCCATTGCTGCTAAAAGGTTTATATCTCGTTGCCAGCGTCTTTTGTCAGGCAACCTCTGGGTCTTGACACCACCTCAGGGGAAGGGAGGAGGAAAAGCAAGCTCCAAACACGCCGAGCTGTCTGCGGGCACCCGGCGAGGTCAGCGGGGACCTGGCTGGGCAGCAGAGCAGCAGTATCACGAATGCAGGATGCTTCTCATCGCCTTGCCTTGGGCAAGAGAGACAAAGCCAAAGCAGCTCACTGAGTGAGCTTCTTTTTCTGCTAACATAAAAAATCATAAACTAGCAAAACCGAGAGACTTCTGCAGGTTCATCCAAACACATCCACTAAGCGCAGGCACAGGAAAAAATAAACCCACGGCACCTTTGCTTCTCTTTGGCGCTTCTCCTTGGAACAATCCAGGAGGGGAAGGAAAATCCAGAGCACAATGGTACAAGGAAAAGGGAAATTCAGAGCGAAACGGCACAGGGGAGGACGGGACCGGCCCAGTGCTAAAAGGCAGGGAGAAGGGGATTGCCAGGGCAACCCTGCTCCGGCTCTTTGCCATCACAAGTCAGTTTGCGGGGCCAGAACCTGTTGAGTCATTCTGCTTCGTATCAGCCGAGACACTCACCCCCGCACAGAGCAAGAGCTCTTCACGCCGGACTGGACTGCAAGCACAACCTTGTTGCCACCACCCAGTAGCTACGGACGGTGATGGATTTATAGCGCTGAGCCTTTTGCAAACCCCACCAGCAACGATTCCTCACGGACTGCCTGTGCTGGGGGGTACGGATACACACTGGCTACACTGGATTTACACTGGATATACAGCCCAGAGCCATCGGTGGCCACGGGGATGCTGAACCCTCGGCCACAGTGGCCAAGGTGCCGCTGGGTGGGGGGCAGCCAGCAGAGGAGGCATCGCCCACCCCGCTCTCCCCTAAGGATGGTGCACGCCGACCTTGTTTCTATGCATTTTCCTCAAATAAACTTTTTATTTCCTCGGCAAACATAATAAAAGCGACATAATGACTTCCTGGAACATTCACATTTTAATAAAAATTATAGAGGGGAAGAGATAGGATGTGGCACCTGAAATTGAAACCCAGCAATTTCTTCCATCTTCCATCATCCACAAAAAAAAAAAAAAAAAGAAATATTTTGACATTTAGAAAGAGCTACGGCATTGTGATTTTTTTAAAATTTATTTTATCTTTCCCTGTACGATATTAGTCAAGCTCTTCTCCATTTTCTAATTTCATTAACCGGTACAGAGAATAAACCCCTTTATTTCCCCCTGAATCCACCCACTCATCGTTTTTTCTCCCATTCTACAGAGATCTGCACGTTAAGACATTTTTTTCAAACTCGATTGCTCAAGGAAAAAAATTGCAGGGGAGGCAAGTGCAGGGGCAGCTGAGCTCCTGAGCAGAGCCAGGGCACCCTGCGTGCATGGGGCAAGGGCGGTTGTGCCTCCCGAGGAGACTTGCATCTTCCCAGGGCAAGAAGAAAAAAAAATCATCTTTTTGTAAGGAAACAATTCCAAGTGGGGAAGGTTTGACTGCGAGGGAACACCACCCAGCTCCACGCTGGGAATGGCAGAGGAAGGAGACGAGGAGGAGCAGAGGGTGAGGGACCAGAGGAAGGGGAGAAGCAGGATCCCCCCAGCGATGGGTGCAGAGGAACCTGCCCTCCTCTTCCAAGCCGTGTAGAAAATCTCTTGTAAAGCCCCTGACATTTAAGAAGGTCCGTGATGCACCACGAGTTCTTTGTCTCCTCTCGCTTGTTTGTGTTTTAAGGGAAAAGTGGTAGAGCTGGGCAATGACAGGTTGGATTTCTGAACTTAGAAACACCAGGGACGTTGAGGCAGCTTTTCCTGCAGGAGCCTTTGGAAGGCTCCAGTGCCAGGATCACTGCCTTGAACTTTAATTAGGGGAGAAAGAGTTGAAGCTTCCAGAGATGCACTTTCATCCAGGGGATCCGAACCGGCGCTAATAAAAACAGGCGTAAAACAAACCCCGTTGTCGGTGCTCACGGTTTCTGACGCGATTCGTCTGTGTGATCCTTTCAGAAGAGCCGTCCCCGCAGGGCTCACGGCAGCCCCTCCCCGTATCACCCCAACCTGCTGGGAGGGTCTTTGGTTTAGACATAAAATAATTCTTTTTACTCATTTTAAAAGAGAAATCCAAAGAGGAGATGTTCGCTAGCACCCAAAGGCACGGCAGAGATGTCTGCACTGGTTGACACCAGGGATTTGCTGATTGAGGTGGACCAAGGGGAGTTAGCTGGGATGGTTGATGATTCCCATCACACGCTGCTGTCCTGTGATGTCCCATCCAGGCTACGTCCTCGTGGTCCCTCCAACCTGCCAAAGCTGAGCTTGAGCTTGGAAAAGCTGCCTGAACTGCGGCATCAAAGCACCCGAGGAATGAAAACGGTATCAATATTGCACTTTCCAGGGGCAGGGACCCGGCGACGTCCGTGAGGACTCCCCAGGATCCCCACAACACTCCACAGACACGTTTATTTAAAAAAAAGGGCAGCTGCTGAAAATCCACCTGCAGCTCCTGTGCTCAGCACTGGGAACTGGGGACCGCTGGCAGGAGTAAAACGTATTTGTAAGCAAAGGCAGAGCTGAGCAGAGCAAACCCGCTCCAAGTCCCTGGATCTGCGTTATACCCACTATGTTCACGGCTCTGCAGCCAAAAAAAGACGTCAGGGAATTAGAAAGCCTAGTGATCTTGGAGGAGGAACGAGAATGATTAATGCTGCAGGAGGACAGGGGTATGATATGGGGAAGCAATAAAAGAAATACAGACGAAATAAAATCCTCCCTTGAAGTCTCGTTCATCCAAAGCTAAAAAGGTGGAACCTTGCCACCTAAATCAGGGTTTCCTTGGCCAGGAAAACAGGTAGATAAATAGATAGATAAGGAGCCTGCTCTGCCTCCCTCCCTTCACGCCTCTCCCTGGGTCCCACAGAAGCCAATCACCACAGAGTTAGGGGCTGTGCTCCCTGGTATCCATCACTGCAAAAGCAACGCTAAATAACAGGCGCGGGTCCTCGAGACGCTGAATTTCTGCGGATCAGTGTCTGGAGGCATCGCACGCCACGGCTGCTGGCTCCGGCTGCTGCCAGGGCTGAGCTCCTCCTGCACACCTTATCTTCACGAACCCTGTGATTCGGCTGACAGGCTGAGAACGAGGACAAGGGGGCAAAGCGAGGGGCAGATCTGCAGCCCTGGCAGGCTGGGGAAAGAGCAGGTCTCAGCTCTAGAGGAAATACTGATATTTCACGTAATTCTCTGGTTCCACATTGAAAGAAGGGAGAACGGTGATGGTGTTTTCCAGAAAATGGATGCTCTGGAAGAGGGAGTGAATGAAAACCAAAGCGCGCATTCCCTGGGAGATGCTGCCATTTGTACCTCCATCCTCCTTCACAGCAAACCTGGATTTTCCAAGGCAGCATTTGGAAAACCCGCTTTGCTCCCGGGGCTCTTCACCGAGCCACAAAAAGATTCCCTTCCGACGACGGAGCAATACCAAATCTAACCAGTCAATCCATTACCAAATCTCTGTTTCTCTAGAAGAGAAGAGCTGAAGGAGAACAAATTGTAGCAATAAAGTTGTAACAAAACATTTTTAGTTTTCTATTACTTCTGGCCCCAGGCTTTGAGGCTTTGAGTCTGGATGGCCGGGATGGATTGCTTCTTATCTGGGACGTGAGCTGGGAAACCAGCCCCTCCATCTCCGCAGGAGGACAGCAGCTGGATTTACACGCTGGATGTCCCAGGAGGAGCCAGGGGGCTGCGAGATGGGCAGGGTGGCTCATGCACAAAGCCAAAGGGACGAGCCTCCCCCCCATGATTGAGAATAAAGCAACGCACGAGTGCGGGTGGCA
Organism: Todus mexicanus; assembly: GCA_013389965.1. Taxonomy (NCBI): domain Eukaryota; kingdom Metazoa; phylum Chordata; class Aves; order Coraciiformes; family Todidae; genus Todus; species Todus mexicanus. The sequence continues at coordinate 74,430 of WEIS01030862.1, read as the reverse complement.
GCAGCTCATGGGATCCCCATCGATCACCCGCTCTGCCTCCCGATGCTACGCACGGCCGTGCAGACACGCGGCTCGAAATCAATAAGACAAGACTCTTCTATTAAAGCAGACATAAAAACCGGCGTTTCTGAGGCAGGAGGGGGAAGTTTTTGCAGCGGGGAACAGCAGCGTGGTGGTACAGAGAGATGAGCGGTGTCCAAGCCGGCTCAGAGGCTCTCACCGCGCATCCCGAGCCTGTGGCATTGCGGCACAGGGCTAAGCCCATGTCGCTCCACCAGGCAGCCCTGCAGTGCCCCTGACGCCTGTCGGATTTTAACCGGCATTTTCAGCACTGATGGGCTCATGCAGCAGCTCAGCGGCTGCTGTGGTGGGAAAGGGGTTGGTATGCGAAGAGCTGAACGCGCTGCTGTGACCATCAGCTTGCATCTACATCACCCCCTGTCATCGCATCACCAGCCACAGCATCCCTGCCGTGCCTCAGTTTCCCCATGGCAGAGGCTGTAGCAGGGTTTCATCCACTCACACAAATCTCGGACTAGTGGGGAGTTTTTTTCCTAGCAGATCACCAACTTTTTGCCACTTCACTCCTGCCAACAAACCTATTTTCTCTGGTTTGCAGAGCCAAGATGGGCTCTGCCGGCTGCTCCCTCGCAAGGGGAGTGAGGACGGGCAGGGATCGGGGCCAGGCTGTCCCCGTGAGCTCTGTCCGTTTGTGTCGGTGATTGGGTGATTTATTGCCACTATTTGTGTGGCTGTGGAAGACAAATGGAGCTAATAAAGCCACCCGTCCCTGCCAGAGACATCTATTATAGAGCTGGTGCAATTCTTTCCTTTCCATCCCTGCCCTGGATGCAGCTTGGGCTGAGAGAAAGTGCCCAGGAGGTACCTGGAGCACCTCACCCCAAACCTCCTCCTGGCCCTCGCAGCCTTTTCAGTACGAAGATTCCACGGGGGATGGACACAAGCACAGAAATTCATCCCTAACACACAGAAAGCCTCAGAGCAAAGGCAGAGGAGCGCATTACTCTGTTTCGCTTGCTCTCAGGCAGCTTTCTCTTGCTTCTTGAGGCTTTTGACTACAATTTCAGGAAGGCAGAGGGAAATCCAACAGCCGCTCAGCATCCCTCTGCCCCAGCTGGACCCGCTCGAGGCATCCAAAGCTGTTACTGCAGCTTTCTTGGGTTGGAGATCCAACAAAAGCAGCCACATACCTCACAACAGCCGCCGATAGGGATCTTAATAATTCTATTCCTGCTAATCCTCACAAATTAGTAAATACAGCTTCATCCTATTTGGAGATATTTCGCTACCCAGGGATTTCTAATAAGCTGATAGAAAGAGCGAGCCAAAGTAGCTCGACTAACCATGCTTCTGAGCAGCAGCATCAGGTAGTGTGTCTAATAAGCCCGTCCCGGTCCAAAGGGAGCCTCTGATCAATCCATATCAGACAATCCCCCGTGTTACTTTCCATTTACTTCGCCAATAATCCCCTCCAGCAGTTAATCAGCGCTCCGCATTCAAAGTCACTTAAGTTCCATTGGATTTTCCTAATGTTGTTGGCATGTTAATATTTAATAGCCCTTGCGCTGCATCCTCCTGGAGCCAACGGACCTGGGGTTTTGCACAACAAGAGCTTTTGTTTCAAAGCAAAGCTGACAAGTCCCCCGGGTTAGATCCTGGGGAAAATGGGAATACGGAGCTGGTCGGCAGCTGGGAGCTCGCTGACCTGCCTGCCAACCACCCCAGCGCTTCCTCTGCTTTAAACCAACACCCTGCGAGCTCCCCAAACACAGAGCAGCACCCCAGCCATTCAACTCCAGCACCTCCACCTTCCCCTCCAGCAGGAGAAGGTGAAATAGCCCTAGAAAAGCAAGAATCGGGTGGATTATGGGGTGTGTCCTCGTGACCCCCACCTCGCAGCACCGTCTGTGCCTTCCCCCCTGCCAGGTGTCACCAGCCCTTCCCAGTCCAAGGCTGGGCTTGAAACGGGGAAGACATTTGTGGCAGGAAATCCATTACCCAGCTGTAACGACGACTCTTATTAAATATGAATTGTGAGATAATGAACATTTTAATTTTATGTATCCCCCTCTTTCCACTTCTCTCCCCCTCGTTCCCCCCACCCCCTGCTTTTTAAATAAATATTTAAGCATCTTTCAAACTGCGTTAGAAGAGCGGAGATGAGCAGGTTGATTTAATCTCCCGCTCCCCCTCTTTGCCAAACATGAAATCTCTCATCTGGCTCCTTCACAAATCTTTGCCAAGGGAAGGAGGGAGGATTAGAGGATGCGAGGAGCCCGTCCATCACTTCCCTCCTTTCTCACACTCTTTTGGAAGCCCTTCACGTGACGCTATGAAGATGTGATGCACGGGTTTTAAATCGCTCTTCTCTCTTTCTGCCAGTCTTAGGAACTCTTTGGGACCTGATCCCAGTGGAGACGCCCTCGATCCTTTTTGCAAGAGCAGATTTCCCTGGGGATGAGACCAGCAGCTGCTGCTCCATGACTCTCCTCCCAGAGGTGATATTCCCCCAGCTTGCCTTCGTTCGGGTCCATTTAACCCTGAATTGGCACAGAGCCCCTGAGAGCATGAAGAAATTAAATCTCTTTACACCGGTCCCATTGCAAAGCCCTGGGGCTCCCAGCTCAGCCAAGCTGCAATGAGTCCGCAGACCCAGGCAGGTACCACATCTGCAAGGGGATGGATCAACAGCGAGATGGCAGNTTTTTTTTTTTTTTTTTTTTTATGATTCCACACTTAGCTCTCCAACCCTTCCGTGAAGCCAGAGAAAGGTCAGCAGATGGGGAGAGGTTTGACGCGGAGCATTCTGGGCTGTTCTACAGCTTCCCGCTGCCCCCCCCAAAATTCAAACGCTTATAGTCGTGACCTGCCCGGCTCTGCCCATGACTGGAGCCATCGCGGCCGCTCGAGCCCGGCCGCAGTAATTGATCCCATAAAGCATCCGCCGCAACGCTCACACTGATAGATCCTTCTGCTGCTGCCCTCCCAGCTCACGCTGACTCTCGAGCGGAGAATGGACATCATTTCCCCAAAAGAAAGCTCCACACATGAACGTTTCCCTGCAGGACATGGCTGAGATGTATTGAAATCGGGTTAGGGGGAAGTGTTTAAGCTGAGAAGTGCCATCGCTGCACGGGGCAGCGTCATTCCACGCAGCAGCACAAGCAGGGAGCGAAACCTGCTCTTCACAGGGCTCTAGTTCAGCTCCCTCCCTTTTTTTCCAGCAGAAAAAAGCCTTTTATTTTGCAACTAGTTTGAGTGAAGAGCCCAGAAATGATGATTTTTCCTGGCTCGAGTCTGCAAACAGCAGCACCTTGATTGCATTCTGCGTGCCCGTATCTTTACATCATTTCGGTTCCTTCTCTTATTTAAGAAAAAAATATATATATTGTTACGTTTAATGCAAGTTATTTCTTCCTTTCAGTTTATGCTGATGAGTTCTCATTCGGCTCCTGTGGGTGCTTTTACCAAAATGAAAATTACGATATCAAAATAAGAATCAGCTAATGTGGTAGAATAAATGGCCCAGGGAGCATCAAAGAAAACGCACCAGGAGCGAATAATAAACCCCCGTAATTCCTCGATTCTATCTGGCCACCCATCTAACTATCTGTCAGGCTGGAGGGAGCTCAATTAGCTGTTAAAAGGCTATTTATGATTATTTTACAAGCCTTGCAGTGCTCTTTCTACTCCCCAAAGCTCTCGGGACACCTCTTTGACCCAAGGACAGGGAAGCAAACCCATGAGATGAAAAGTTTTCCCAAGAAATGAGATGTCCCAGCCCCTCAAACCTGCTGGGAGGGACCAGGATCATTTTCCCCCAGGACCGTTCCTGTGTTTTAACGGGGCCCCAACAGCGGGAAGCTCCCAAGTGACCCATTAACTCCAGCGTACGTAATTATCCTCTGAGCCACCACACGGCCTGACCTCCCTGCTCCAGCTCTCCACCTTCAGAGCAACCAACAGCCCCAACTAGCTGCAATTAAGAGGGATTGTAATCAATCTCCCTCATGTATTTCTACACGCACCTATTCAAACCCCCACATTTTCATTTCATTTCCTCGCGTTTGCGAGGAAGGAGGGCGAAAGGAAAGGGTTTCTTCTGGTCGTTATTTGTGTCAAGGTTTTTTTTTCCATCGGGCTCGTCTGACTGCGGCTGATTGCAGACGCGGAATTGAATTCGAGCTGGAGACGGGAAGAGAAATTAAGCAAAAAAATAAAACCAAATCAAACCGCACAGGCTGCAATCCCCACTGAACAGCCTCGCTGGGATCGCTGCGTAATGAATCTGGCTTGTGCTTTTGTTTACCTAACAGTTTGACAATGCATATTTATGCAAATCGGAGCCCCGGCTGCGTTTTTGCTGTTCATTAATTAGCATCTCATTCCGGACGTGTAAACCAGGCTTGGAGAATTTGTTTAATTTGATCAACAAGTTCAATTCCTCCCTCTCCTCCACCTTCCTTCTCTCCTTCTTGGGTCTTTAACGCATGTTTTGGATTGAATGTAAACTGCTTGTGCAACACCGGCCTCCTGGGGCTCTCGTGCTTGGAAGGAAGGAAAGAGTGATGCTGAGAGGTGAAGAAAAGATTGAGTTTTAGCAGGAGATGAGCAGCAGCGTTGCTCCCAAACCTGCTTAAATCTGGTTTTCCCTTCCAGTTTCTTGCTGCAGTGACGCTGTTGGTAAGATTCTCCCAGGAAAGCCTCACGGAGTAGAGCTAGAGTTCGTTCTGGTGAGCAAAGGGGGTTTTGCAGCCCCCAAACTGAAGAATGATGGTGGGGATTGTCCCATCCCTGCACCAAGGTGATGCCTTGTGCCACCACCTCTGTGGTCAATCAGCCTGAGGTAACACCAACCCCTTACTGATGAGGACCCATCCCATCGCTCACGTGGGGCAGCAAAAGGTCTTTTACTTAAACTACATGGATGAAAAAGCAGCAAGACTTCCTCGCTCACCCCAAGACGCACCAGGACATAAAGAACTCCGGTTAACGGGCAAGTTTAAGGGGCAAACTTCTGGAGGAGACGTATAAACCACCAGTGAGCAAACGTGATGTCATGGTACCAAAAAAAGATGCTTCTTAACTGCCCAGACAGCACCAAGTGTCACCGTGCTGGGGCACAGCCCCGTCTTTATCCCAAATTGAGCTTTAGGCAGGAGTGCGGCAGAGCACAGGCAGCTCCACTCCAGGCTCCCAGTCGTGTTCCCCTTCTTCCAGCCCTTTTATCCATCCCCTGCTTCCCTCAAGGGCAATTTCTTTTGCTCGATTTACACATTTGTTTACAAACACATAATGACCAGGGAGAAGGGGGGGGGTGAGGGTGGGTGGGAGGCCGCCCACAGAACAGCAGCACCTATTTCTAACCGCTGGCCCGCTCTTCCCGTGTTGCCTCTGCAATTTCTGCACGCACACACAGCCACGCAAAATGGGCCTAAACACTGCAATTTTCCAACCGTTTTCATCCAAATTGTCAGCAATTTCCCCATGGCCCCGGCACCAAATTGCAAGCGAATGCTCGGTAATACTGCGCGGCTGCACAGGCGTCCGCGGGCAGGGGATGGATGGGGGGGCGAGCGAGATGCGGTGGCAGCAGCTGGACGCAAACCCTTTAGAAATGGGCTGTTAGGTCATTCCTGGCCACGTCTTGGGCGTCAAATCACCAGGGTGAAAAAACGAGCACGTTTTGCTGATGCATTTCAGTGACGCCACTGCAAGTCTCCGCGGATGGCCAGGGAAAGGGGCTTTTTTGCAGGATATTTGTGGTTCCTGGATGCCCAAGTGGAAATGGATCCAAATATAAATCAAGTGACTTGTACACCTCATGCCATGGTTGAGAGGTTGCTTTAGCACATCTCGCTTCAAAACCAATTGTGCCACAGCTGGGGGGGGCTCTATCCCAAGCTGGGCACCTCTGGGGTACCCAAAGGTGGATCAAGGGGTGCCTCCTGCAGACCTGCAAGGACAGGGCTCCATCCCACCGCTTGCAGGAGGTAGCTGTTTTCTGGGTGTTCCTAGGGGTACTTCAAGGAGAACATGGACATTGCTAAGCAGACACATTTGGGAGAGAGAGGGGAGGCTTTCCCAAAGCACAGGTGCCTGTTTTTGGAGATCTGGAGCAGAACATCTCCACCCCGCGCCCACTTGGAGGTGCAGCTCATGGAGCACAGACCAGGTCATGCCACCATCCCTGTGCCGCTATCACTCCATCCTTTCTCTGCCTCAATTTCGCAATGAGAAGCCGGGAGCTGGTTCGTGCCATACCCCAGGTTTCATCGCTCGAGCGCTCTTAGTCCCCATCCCTCTCCCGTGGCATCTGCCTGCTTCTTCTCACGTTTATTTTCTGTTCCCTGCACCACCCAGCGAGATAAGCCTGTTAGATATTTATATGTTTATCACAGATGGCCTTGGTTTCAGAAGCTAACCACGCTGCAGTCAGAAGGAAGGTATTAATAATCACGCAGCACACCACCGTGATTACTGCCAAAGAGCTCCGAAGAAAGACTTTTGTCTCCCCCTCTTCTGACGAGGCAGCGGCTGAGAAAGTCAACAAGTGTCAAGTAGGGTGGTTAATTCCCGAGCCAATAGCATTTATTAAAATTGCTAATGAATCTAATAATTAAACACATAAATATAAGTTACCTCAGGTATTAAATCTAATTATTGGGCTGGCAAAAAAAAAAATCAATTTTTGTGCATATGCATAATAATGCGCGGGCAAAGTTAATTAGAAATTGTCCGGATCAATATTTGAATAATTCTTAACTAGCGGAATCCCTTGTCTGGAGAGCAGGTCTAGACGCTTGTGAATAAGTTATATCTCCGAAATGAATGCCTCCTCCTAATGGAGTTTATCCTAGTAAATTAATAATACTCCAGTAAATCTGCAAAATAAATGACAAACCTGTTTGCCTGAACATTGCCCTCGGGGAAATCATTAATATCCTTTGTCAGCAAGCTCCGAGGTCAGAGCCGCAGCTCTGCTCCAGCTCGCAGCCGGCTCCCGAGCGGCCTCGCTCTGTGGGGAGGCACCGTGAGGGAGCAGAGATGGAACACGCAGGGCTCTGACCCTCGTCCCTGCTCTGTGCCACTGTGGGCAGCTATTGGGCAGCTTTCCAGCTGAATCTCACCTTCCTCTTGAGACTGAGCCCCCACCAGCACTGCCCCGTCCCCCCAGTCTCTTGCAGCCCTGGCAAAGCTCATCCCCATCTCCAGCCAAATCCGCCAGCGGTGTTGCCCCGCTTGCCCACCAGCTCTTGGACCGTCCTCAGGGTCCTGGATCCCAGAGCTGGCGGAGTGAAGCTGCTGATTGATGCTACCTCAGATCCCAGGCCAAACGACAACACTAAATCCAGCAGCGCTGCCTCTCATGGAGCTCTCCCAGCCCAAGAAGAAAACCTCAGCTGTTTTTTAAAGGTAGCTCCTCAGCTCTTGCAGGACGCAGCCAGAGCCTCATCCTGATGTTTGGGGTGCTGATTTTATCACCCCATCTCTCATCCCTGAGGCAAACGCAGTATCCATCCATGCATCCCCTCCTCTGGCTCCTCTTGCCAGCACAGAGGTGGTTAAAAAAAAGGGGAAAAACGTTAAAAAAANTCCCACGCGCTGTTTAAACCACACTGCAGCCCAATTTTGTAACCCTGGTTCTCCTAAAACAAGCAAAAGGAAAAAAACCATCACCTTGGGCCATGGGTTCCCTGGAGCCCTCCTGGACCACTGCGCAGAGAGATGTTAACCAACCTGGGAACGGCCCATCGAGCAAAGCCACCAGAAAACGGGCGAGAGCCAGAAGCACTTTTGCTGAAGTGGTTTTTATGTGCTAATGAAAGGTACAGCTGCTGGGGCTCCTCAACTACAGACACAGGGAACAGCGAATTCAGGAGAAAATTGCAAAGCCAAAGGATATTCCTGTTGTCAAGTGGGCACCGGGAAACGGGAGCCTCTGGTTGAAAGCAGCTCTTGGAAGGGGCTTCGGGATGAGCTGCGGGGGAGAAGGGCCAGTCTAGTGCTGAATTGGTTGCTCATTTTAATAATAGTTCATTTATAGATGATTTATAAAGGCAAAATCACCGTTTAGGACAAGCCAGGCATGTAGGAGGCGTGATGACCAGCATGTGGGGTACATCACTAGGAGGACAGGAGCCGTCATGCCTCAGTCTGCAGTGGCAAAGGAAAAAAAACCAGCTGCAGAGACTAAAGCAGCAGCTTACGGAGCTGTTGGGTTCTCTAGCGATTAATTCTCCATTTACTAAAACATCTATTTGTCATTTCCTCACCCTCCATATGCTATTTGTAAATCCCTTCTTAATAGAGCGCGTCTAGGTCCTTACAGAGTCGCACCAGGGCGGAGAGGATCCAGAGCACGTCGCCGCCAGCGACCCGTTCAGGTCGTACAGATCTCTTCCATCTCTTTGTACGGCAGTTTCCCTGTCTCTATTTGTTTCTGTCTCTCTTTCACTCTCCTGGGATAACACCATCTTTCAATCTACTCTGACACATTCGTTTCCTGAGGGCAATTTAAACTGAGAATGATTCCCTGATTGCTCACTTCTCCTCCTCCTCTCTTATTCTGCAGGGGATTGTGGTGGTGGTTTTTTTTTTCCTTTGAAGGATCATAAAATAACATGTTTAGAAATAATTGCATGATAGGGATGTTTTCTTGCCATGCGAGCATTGCTCATTTCCTCTCCACACAGCGTCCTCGCAGCACGGTTTCGGGGAAGGTTTTCCCTGGTGGCTTTGGAGTGATGAGAACTGTGCGAGGCCATCGAGGAGCGACGCAGTTACTGCTCCGCATCCAAAGGCGAGGTCCCACAGCCCAACCAGAGACAGAGATAGAGCTTTGGCATCCGATTGGAGCCACTCTTAGGCTCCAAGAATCCTAAACCCAAAGGATTTCCCAGCAGGAGCCAGGGCAGCAGCTCTGCCCACGCTGTCTCCAGCCCAGACACTATCACGGACAGTCAGATCCACCAGATGCCCCAGTGAAACGGGATTTCTGGAGGTGGCAGGGACACCAGCCTCTCCCGGGCTGGCAGACCTTGCTCACTTCGCCACCACATCAATTCTACTCAAGAGCTCCAGAGTGTTTCTATTTAGTTGTAAATTTATATGTATTAGATTATACATTGCAAGTGCAAATAAATTCCGTGTATTACCCAAAAGCCATTTGACTGAGCCCTCAATAACGAGCAGGTGAACTTTAAAGCAACACAGACTGTGAGGAACAAGAATTACGAGCGGGTCCGTGGCTTTTTTTAACGTTCTACAGGCCGCACAGATACAATCATCTCCCAATAAACACCCCTCCGTCCCCAGCGCAGCCATCACGTAACTCACGTTGGCACCCGCAGCACACGAATTCCATGGGTAAGGTTCAGGTAACTATGAAGATATTTGCAGCGGGCCATAGAATTCCTTAGGAAAATATTGATTTGTTAACAACCAAACGACTGTACAGCCGTTAAATCAGGCTGGTCTATGGTACGTGCCAGTGCTAACGAAGGATTTGGTTTATTTTTCACATTCCTGTACCTATTTTATTTGTGAAGCACAGAAGAGCACGTGCACAAGATGCTCCTTTGCTCCTGGATCTGCACCGTCCGAGCCCAGATATCTCTGTGGCTTCACCAGCCCTGAGGGGACTGAGAATTTTTGTTGGTTTTTATCCGCTATAGATCAGGGGTAACTGTCCCCAGTCGGGACAGGAATGGTGTCACTGGGGAAGGTGGAGGCAGAGTGGCAGCCGCTCAGTCCTTAGAGTATCTCTGATTTACAGGGCAACTGGGGTGATCTTTTCCTTCCCCTCTCTGCAGCCTGAACACAACAACCTTGGGGAGGGCAACACCATCATCCTGGGTTTATGCAGCTATAAGAGGGAAAAATCTGCCCCACTTGGGATTTTTTTGGACGTGGGATCGTAGCAGCCTCTCAGGACTTTGGAACTGCTAAAGTAGGGTTTGTGGTTCTTTATTCTGCTGTTAAAGCCTCGGATAAAAGTGCAGGCAGCCAGGAGTTGGGTGTTTTTCCCCCCCCACACTTTTAAAGAAATACAACTTTCTTCTTTTATTGATTGCCTGCTTTTCATTTTATATCCTTTTCCTCTTGCCTGAAATGAGAAAAATGAGACCCCGCCACAGGCTCTAAACTTTATACTCGCTCACTATCTTCTCCCTTATCTAATGCCAAGGCAGCAGGCGAGGCAGAGCACGCCGGGTAGCGCCGCAGATTATGCCATAAAACCTGCAGATAAGGGCAGGGACCAGCCTGGGGGGACCGGGAGGTACCTGCCTCCCTCCCTCCCTCCCGCTCCTTCAAAGCCAGACTTTCAATCAAACCCTTAGTGCTGTGAAATTCTGTCCTTAAAATTTGATAACAAGCCCCACGATTTCTTTTGGAGATTGGCCTGTAATAACCCTGGGAGGGGGAGGATGGAGGGGAGGGGGAAACACGCGCAGGGTTTGGGCAGAGGAACAGCACCATGATTGATCCCGGTCCCCAGGACCGCAACTCGTGACGGGATTTCTTGTCCAGCCAATATAATCCAGCCGAGGGATCATCAATGTCTCCAGCAGACATCACAGTCTGCTTATTGATTTCAAGTTGTTGTCCTTAAATATAATTGCTCGCCTTGATTAGGGCTTCTCGTGCTTCAGTGTGCCAGGAGAGGAAGGCAAAGAGCACAGGCTCATCCCCACGGGTCCAGCACGAGGCTCAGAACCCAAACCAGAGCTGGCTCTGCCACGGCGCGAGGTGCCCTGGCTGCAAACCCACAGCCTCCCTCACTCTGAGTTTCGCAAGCTGATTAAAATCCTTCGTCTCAGCATGGATGCTACTTAAGAAATGTCAAAGGAGGCAGGCGCAGCCCCTAAGAAAGGAGGAAAGCAATTAAAAGGCGAAAGAGCAGGCAGGTTAAATAGCAACAAGACGCAGGAGCTTGAAACACGCAGGAGTTTTTCGATGGCATCGAAATCCAGAGCCAATTGCAGGTGATGCAGAGAGGGAGAGTCTAAAGAAGCAGCAGCCAAAGGCACGGAAAGAATTGGTGACAAATACACCTTGGGGGGGAAAGCATTGGGTGTATCCAGTGGCCTGTCAGAATAAAGGGAGTAGCTGAGAACAGATTTCTAATGAGGAGAGAGGGAATAAAGGTATTTTCCCTGTTCGGTATGTGAAACCTGCTTGGTTTCAAGAGGAGAGGAGGGAGAGGGGGATGATGGATGTACAGAGCGAGGGACAAGGGGGACACGGAGCAGCTGATGCAGCCCAGGTGCAGGTGGCACGCTGTGCTACTGAGGCAGCAAGCCTCGAAAGAGGGGGGGAAAAAAAAAGGACTAGGAAATCATTTTGCCCAGCCCCCTGCTCGTCCCTGACACCCCAGGCTGTCATCTTTGACGTGGGAAACTCGTTGCCGGAGGGAAGCGTGGGAGAGCGGAGTTCACAGCGGGATAGGTGTACATATGGATGTGCACACACACGCATGAGCTCACTATCTGTTGCGTTGAGGGGGGAAAAAAGAGATGTGTTTCATTTATATATCAAAGCGCTTGCAAGAATAAAGCAACTCATTACATCAGCTGCAGAAGGAGCTGTCTCCAGGGTGAACGTCCTTGGGGTTCCTCACGCCTTCCCCCGACCTGACCTGACGCTTCCATGCACGGTGCGAGGCCCTGCCAGGGTAAGACACAGCCCTGGGGCAGCAGCGGAGCCCTTGAGCCCCCAGTGTGCTCAGGAAAGCCGGAGCTGGCTGTGCTGGAGCTGGCAGGGCTGCGGCACAGTTTAGCATTGCCATCTAGCGGGGTCCCCACCAGCTCAGCGGTTCCTCCATCCCCCTCATTGCTCATGATTATTTACAGTGACGCCTCAGAAATCCTATACATCATATCGAGCCCACCTTCTGCGCCGTTTCTATCCCACCTCCTACAGCTCGAGAAAGGAGGGACAGATCCAGCAATGCCTGGGCTACGTCCCCTCTCTGGCGGCGCAGCCCTGGGGAAACGCTGCCCCTCATCACAGCCAGAAAAGTCAGAAGCAATGAGCTGGAAGCAACCCCCTCAGACGGTTTTTGTTCTCTCCGTCCCTCCAGTCTTCACAAATTGTCTTCTACACAAATATCTCCCTGCCCCGTCTCCTTTCAATTAAGGGAAAGCTGGCAAAGGTCAAGCTTTGCCCCAGGCTGGCCAGCCGGCAGCGATGGAGCCGCACAATTTAGCTGCCCTCCGCCTGGGAGAGCAGACGGACAAAGACAGACAGACAAACAGACACCTTTGGTTTGCAGGGGGAAAAAAAGTCAGCACTGAGTTAAACTCCAGGCAGCGAGACACAAACTCCCTTCCCCAGGGCAGGGAGGGCTCGTTTCAAAGGGAGCCTTCAGCCTGCGCTGGGCTGACAAAGCCCCTTGTGCACAAGGGCCGGATCCTGTCACAGCCGAGGCGCGGATGGAGCGACTTGTCCAAGGGCACATGAGACGAGGCCACATTTTGCAATCCAGTGCCCTGGCACCAAACCCCTCACACCCACCAAACCCCCGCAGCAGATGCTCCAGTGCATCCCAGCATCGCTGCAGGATGCAGGGCTGGGACGCCACCACCTCAAACCCCAGCTGCCCAGGTCTGAGCTGCTGGTTATTATCTCTCCCCCACTCATCGTTCTGTGTAGATAAAGAGCGTTTCTTCACAGAGCTGGTAAAAGCCAAATGCCTCCTGGACAGGCACTGGGCACCTTCTTGTGATGGGCAATAAATGTTTTAGCAAACGGCAAGCGTAGGAAGAAAGGCGGGAGAGCTCTGCTTGCCATCCAGCGAGCTCTAAATGATTCATGTCCCTCCCTGCCTATTCCAGGAAGACCCAATTACCAACATTTTCTTCTAACCATTGAGATATTCGAAAGTTTTTTGTTGGAAGGAGGTGAGGAACAGGTTGCCTTTGCCCAGCACTCGGTGCCTCATGGCCCTGGGGCCAGACTGAGCCACAAAGCGTCTGGTTCAGCCTGGAGAAGGCAGAGCTGAGGATCTGAGGGTATCAGCCCGTCCCCGGTCCAGGGTTGGGTGGCAGATCCCTCTTCCAGATCAGCTGCACCAGAGCCAGACCCAGACCTGACGCAGCTGCAAAACAAACCGCGATGTCAGCAGCGTTCAGAATTGAAGTTTTCCAAACGTGCTTTTAATTTAGAATTAATGGGATGATTTTTTTCCCCCCCCACGTTAATTGAAAGGAAAAAAACCGATTATTAAACACAGATTCTCTGAGCTTTGACAACTAGGTAGTAAATATCCATCCAGCACATGGCCGCTAATTCCCAATAAATATGTTTCTTTCAATAACCAGCTGGTTTTAATTTAACAAACAAATAGCTGTCTGGTAAAATCTGTATTAATTAGCGTTTGGAGACCTTAATGGAAAATAGCAGTTGTGTCTCAGCCCCCACGCCTGGCCTGGGCAACCTCCTCAGCCCCGTTGAGCTGGGTGTTGGTAGGGAGAAACAAAACTGCGTTGGCTGCACCTGAGCCCGTCCCTCCCCAAACCCAGCACCTCACAACCACGTGTGTGTGATGACCATTGCACGGCTGGGAGCAACGGAGCATTTTTCGGGTGCTCCCCAAACCCTGATATCTCTCACCCAATTGCCTCTTGCCCTCCTTTCTGGCCTCTCCACACTTAGGGCAATAATCGTGCTAAGTTAACCCTTGATTTGTGCAGCACCGGCCCTGCTCAGGACGCCACGAAGGGAGCGCGAAAGCAAACCAGGCACAACTGATTTCTCAGATCTGACTTTCCCAGGTGCAGCCGGTGCCACTTCTGGCCATCCCCAGCGGACAGGAGACAGTCAAAGCAGCAACATCTAGATATTTGGGCTGGGAGGAGACGGCAGGACCGGGCAGCAGCAGAGGTGACAGAGCTGGGTGACAACGCCACGTCAGGGACCCCTCTGCACCGTCTGTGTGGTAGAAGGGCCGGGGAAGCGTCGCCACCGCTGCGCCTGCAAAGCAACACGTGTCCCTTCACCTCTCCTGCAGGACAGCAAACACCACGAAGCCTTTGGCTTCCTCAGAGCAAGTCGTTCCTAGCTGAGAAACCACCACCAAGCTGGTTTATTTGCAGAATAACACTGGAGAAGGGAGCTAGGGGAACAGAAACTCAAGCAGCCCGTCGCAGGAAGCAGCAGGGACCCCAGGACACCTCTGCCCTGCTGCCATCCTGCTCCTGGCCCTGCCAGATTTGCTTTCAGCCTTAAAAAAGCAGCAGCAAAGTGGCCCCATCAATGGAGCGAATGAAGGGAAAGTGGCCCAAATTACCAGCAGCGGGAAGCTCGGCGTTCTGGGCTCCATCCCCGGTGCAATCACGGCCTTCGCTTCCCATTAAGGACCCCAGCAAATGCAGCGGGGGCCTCTGGGTTATTGTTTGGAATTTGAGTCATTAGAAGAAATGAGGCCACTTAGCACCTCGCAGGGTGCCTGCCGGTGCCTCTTGTCACTCAGGTGCCTCCCTCCAGGGTTTATATTTGAGGGGGAAAAAAATAATATGATTAGTACAAGGTATAGCCTGGCAGGCTGGCAGCCCAGGGACGCTCCACAGAGCTTTGTGTGGAAAAGACACCCCTAAAACCAGCGAGGAACAGCTCTGGCGGCACCACCAGCATCCACAAGCATCTCTGAGTGCCACGAGAACCAGCGGCACAGCCGGGGTGATTTACGCCTGCTCCTTCAGTCAAGGACTCTAAGCACTCTCCAAGTGGTGCTTCGACTTGCCCACAGTTTTTCCCATCTCTTTTCCTGAGACAGCCAGAACACCACTTACACCAGGCCCCTCCAATGTACTTTTCACGCTCCCTGGGCGCCACATCCCTGGAGACGCAGCTGAAGTTCAAGCCCCAGAGCACCAGCAGCTCTCGCAGCACTTTATAGGGAAAAAAAAGTTACCCCATTTCCATGAGCAAGGAACAACCTGGCCTTGAAATTCAACTCAGAGCTTCTGGGGGATGCCCTGTGGACCAGGCAGCACCACCAGCAGAAGCAACACCAAGTATGTTTGGCCTCAGAAGATGTTCACACCTCATTCTAGGAGGCGAAGAGGAGGAGGGAAGCGCAGGGAGCTGCAGGTACTGACTGAAGGGGACAGCAGTAATTCTTTGTAATCCTTTTGCTGACGGTTTGGTTTTGTCTCTGGAGCGGTGAAAGGAAGGGAGGAATGGGGAGGCAGCGGCAGAGCATGGCCATCGCCTCCCAGCCTCTCCCCCCCAGCTCCAGTGCAGGATCAGGGGATTAACCGAGCACATGAAAGACCTTGCCAGACACCATGCAAAACTGTTTAATCAGAAAATTGCCTCTTGACCAGAGCGAGACTTTCCAGCTGCCATGGAGATCCCTGTTCTTTGTGAGAGGGTTGCAGCGGGGCAGAGTTAAATATCTCTTTATTAAATCTGAGTGTCGGCGATACAGTGCCAGCCTGCTTGCTTATATTGGGAGGAACAAGCTGTGACCCCGAAAGGTCCAGAAGCTGCGACACGGAGCCGAGAATGAATTGCACACACTTCAAAGAGGAGCGATGATGAGATGTAAGGTCAGCCTGCCTCCCCAACAGCCTCCTCCTGGGGCTGCCGACAGCTTTGGGCACTTTCCTCCTGCACCTTGAGCTCCCGTGGGTGCAAATGGGCAAGGTCCAAACCATGCAACATCCTCAGAATGTACCCAACCAGTTACAAAATCACCGGGGATGCTGCCTCTGCCCCAGCCTGAGGCAGTGAGGATTGGATTCTTCATATGAAAATAAAATCAAATAAGAAGCCCTGTAAGAGCTTTGCTCCAAGATCCAAAGAAAACAAAGGAAAGATTGATGCTGGTGTCTCAGGATGAAAAAAAATAAAATATACTATTTCCTTCCCATCTTCTGGAGACGAACCGATTCCATCTGATGATGGCCACAAACGCCAACCAGCATGTCCCTCTCCCCAGGTATGAGCAGACACGCGCTCGGCTGCTGGAAGTGCTCCCAGTTGACAGATTGGGCTGTTTGGCCACAATAATTCCTGTATCCGCAGCAGAGCAAAATTTGAAAGGCTGATATCTGGGAGAGGACCCCAGACTTTAATTATATCTTATTTCACAGCTGCAGCCAACTCCTGCTACAGCTTAATAAACAGGCTGCATGAGCCATGAACATATTCTGTTAATTTTCCTTGGGAAAATCGAGTTTTTACTACCATCTTAGTGGAAATGCTTATCGCAACAATTACAACAAATGGGTGAGAAATTGAAAACATCTGCAACAGGAAAAAGAAACGCCACAACTTAGGGATAGAAGGACATCAGTCAGCCTGCACAAATCCAAAAGGTGCTTTCCAACAGGGGTAAATGCCCGGGTTGTTGGGGTTTTTTTCTCCCCATGCTAAATATTGGGTAAAGGTGGTTCAGAATCGGATCGTTTGAGATGAGTTTGGCTTTGGTGTATGTAAACCTGAGCTTTTCTTTCCGTTTGGGTGGATGGGCAGTCATGCGACCAGGCGATTATTTAGAATAGGAAGGTGTTAAAAAAAACCCCAAAAACCTAAAGGGGGTAGAGGTGCATCTGTATTAGAAATACTGGACCAGGACAAAAAGGTGAATTTAATTCCTACCTATTTGACTTTGCACAGTGCCTTGGCAGAAAAATCCATAATCAAATCCACTCCAAGTTCGACACTGACTTATCTTTCTGTAAAACAAATGAATCTTCCTTTTTCTTGCCTAGAAGGCTGGGGGCTCCTCGCATGTGCGTAAACACCACGAAGCCTTCCTGGGAATCAGCCTAAGCTTTTTTGACGACACAAGGAACAAGAATAATTGCTTGGCTCCTCTTGAAGCCCTCACTCTGGAGCAGCTGACATCATATAAACTGTGTCTCCACCAGATTTTCATCAGAATTGTGATATTTATTAAAAAAAAATATCCACTCAATTCTCCATCAATACACTAAACACTTTCTTTTTGTCCCCCTAAAAATGATGTTTCAACACATAGCTCACAGTATCAGGGATTTTAATTCCCCGTGAACGGGATTCAAACAAACTTCAGCGGTGAAGGCTTGGAGTGATCAAAACAAATCAGCCAAGACATGAAAGAAGAAAGGTTGAAGCGGAGGTGTGCTCGTACAGAAGGGATTTTCATACTTTTATTCTTTCCCCCCCCCTGCCCCTTCCTCTCCATCATTCCTTATGAGCTGATTAAGTTCAGTCAGAACCAACATTGTGATTTTGATGGGGAAGAGATCTGAGGTGCGCGGCTGTCAGGAGATGCTCCGCATTTAGCATCTGTAATAACTCTCAGACATTGTGACACCAAGCTGCTTTGCACACACCAACCCTCCCCCCAAAAAACCCCCCACCAAGCACTTGTCAAACAAGAGAGAGACACGTCTGCTGGTGCCAAGACCGGGCAGCCTGGAGGGTAGAGGCAGAAGACAAAGGGTAAAACCTCACCCAGAGCAAAGGTGCATGAGGAGAAGCTGAAATGGGAATTTGCATCTGATTAAATACCACCAGGACTTCCTGGGGAAAAGAGGCAGAAACCAAACAAACCAAAGATGAGGCTCAGCAGGAGCATTAAGAAGCAGCAGCCAACGCCCCGGTGCTGCTGGTCCAGCCCCACACGTGGAGGAGCTCTGCTCTGCTCAGCTCCCTGCACTGATCCTGCCACGCAAGAGCTCCAGAAACCTTGCAGCCCTTGGCATGGGAAGTCGTCCACCCACAGAACACACGATTCCAAGTTTTCGGAGTTTGTGAGTGAAAAAATTCGATGTTAATATGCAACATCATCCCCAACCAGCAGAGCTGGGAGCAGGCTCCGCTGAGCAGCGATTGCCTCCAGAAGATTTACTTCCTAGGAAGGAGGCCAAAGTGTTGGAGCTACAGGTAAGGAACTGACCTTTCTGGATGGGAAGTTAATGCTGGTAAAAAAGTCCATATAACTTTTCTTTTTTAACTCCGGGCAAACCTTTCACCAACAGTTTAAACCCCAGGAAGAGTCTCTCAACATATTTCTACTGCGAAAAGCAACTATTACCACCACTGCTGCCCTAATTGTTTCCTTCAACAAACCAAGATACACCCACAGAAGCGGGCGTAGGAGCTCCACTGGGATAGAAAAGCAGCTTAAAAGAACCAACTCCTCACACCCTCTGCCAGCACGAGCATCCCCCTGCGCATTTTAAGCGCAGCCCACGCGCGATGCTCGAATCCTTCCTTCCCTCCCCGCAACTCAGAGGCGCAAAGGGTCTCTCATCGCAGGCGAGTGGCCGCAGGAACCAGCTTTATGGACTCATCCACTTCAGATGCCAGCCCCTTTATTGCTAAAATTGGCCTCGGCGCTCGCATGAACGTGGCGTCTGGTCGCTTAACGGTGCAGGAGCGGAGCGCTGGGCTGCGCAGCCGAGGAGAGCTGACACCGCGCCTCCCGCACCTGTAATTTAGGGTAATTGGCCACGGCCTTCATTGCTCCGCTATGAAAATGAAAACTCATTAATGCGGCAGTAAAAAAAGGAAAGGGGAGGGAGAAAATAAAAGGAAAGAAAATGAAGCGGCTGTTAGGAGAGGACGGCTTAGTGCTTTCGGGGGAGATTGGCACCTCGGAGCACTGCTCCGATAAGCGCCGGGCTAATTTCACCACGATATGGGGGGAGTGATGGATGGAGGTGGTTACGAGCACCTTGACAGCCATAAAGATGATGATACATGTCAATGCTTGAAGAGATCCACCTGCACGTCTCACTCCTGCACTGCCACTCTTCTCCCTCTCTCTTCCAGATGTGGGAGACGGAGAAAGCACCGTGGGAAAGCCGCCGTGCTCCCGGCACACACCACCGTGATGGTTTTTATTCTGCTTTGGGAAGCAGGGTAGGAAACCTGTACCTAAAGGCCTTAATTCTGCCCCTGTTAAAACCCTGTGATGATATTAATCTGCCGGGAAGCATCAGCTTCTCAGCAGAGCCAAAGCTGGGCAAGCTGCTGTCGGGGTTATTTAGCAAACCACGAACACTGAGCTCAGCCCAGAGGAGATGCCGGATCCCGGAGGAGATGCCAGATCCCTGAGGGACGTGAGGATGCGCAGAGCCAGCCAGAGAGGCAGCCCCAGCAGAGCAAGGCAGGTTTTGCTGGGCTGTTTTCCCCAGGTTTGGGACAGGGGCCCTGGCCAAGCTCCAAGGAGGCAGCAATCACAGGCTCGACAGATGCTGGAGGGCAGAGAGATGTTGCTCGTTACTGTTCTTTGGGTAGGAACCTGCTGATCCTACCCCTTCAGCTCCCTCCTCTCCCCAAGATGTGCAACAGCCTCAGTCTCTGATCAAGACTAAGACTAAAACAAGCCGAATGTCAAACTGCTCCGGACACACACACACGAGGTATAAAAATCATAATAAACAGCACTAACGCTTCGCAGCCTCAGTTCCTTGGCACTGCTTCCTCGTTGGTGGCTTTTGAAGAAGCCTCAGTCATTTCATCTCTCCATCCAATCTGGCACTAAAAATAAACTGCTCTTTTCCTCCAGGTTCTCAGGTACAAAGCAGCAAGAGCGCTTTGTAATTTATTTGAAAGAAAGGACTTATTTTCTTTTTAATCCCCTAAACAGCGCTTTTTCCCCTTCTGCAACGTGCCAAATCTCTGGGAGTTTTTTATTGATTTTTTTTTTTTTCCCTTTTTTCCCCCTTTTTATTTTTTTAATTTTAGAAAAGAAATTAATGCACGGAACAAAACACCGCCACAGAACAAAGCGGAGAGGGTTTGTTTGTCCCCAGCAAAGGAAGGGAGATGACAGACAGACAGCCTTCCACCGCGGGTACCGGCCAGATTCGCGCTGCTTCGTCTTTTGTCTTTGATGCCTCAAATTAAAACGTGGTAGAAAACGGTAATTAAAAAAAAAAATTAAAAATCCTGAGAACCACTTGGCTTTTTGCATTCAGCCGATACCTCAGCAGCCTGCCTCGAGATTTAACCCCTTGAAGGACGTTCCCCAGCAATTGGCGCTGCCTGGAAACACTCATAACCTCATTTCTGAGGGTTCTTTCACGTGTCTGAGGTTTCCCTGGAGGACAACAAGGATCTGTTGAGCTGGAGCCAGAGGGAAAGAGACCCTGCCCTGCAGGAACCCCAAATCTTTGCAAATTCACATCAAGACGAGTTTGGAGCAGAAGACTGAAGATCTTTTTTAACTCTTCCCATCTCCAGCCCGTGCACTCCGCAGCCTTCATGCCCTGCAACTTCTTGCTTCCTCAAATCATCCTTATTCTCATTTTTCACCCAGGGTCTAACCAGAGCCCTGCCCTCCGCCGGGGAACGTGCCTCATGCGCAGAGTCAGGGAGGCTGAGGGTTCTTCGGGGCTCTATTTATGGCTCTGCAAATGATTCACTGAGCGACCTCGAGGAGAGTCCTTCCCCCCAGTATGAGTCAAATCCTATATGCGCTCACAAGTGCAGCTGCCATCATCCTGAGTGCACTTATCCTGCGCTGGTGTAAATATGAAGAGAGCCTGGTTCTCCTCTTCAGCGCTACCCTCTCTACCCTGCTATAAAATGTGACTCATACTGGCAATTCTCCCAGTGGAAGGTTGCGGGGCTAAATTAATGTGTGCGGAGCACTTTGAGATGCTGAAAATTGTTTTATGAATGCAGGGTATTAATAATGTTAGTGTAGTTACCAGAGAAGAGGAAAGTGATTTAGTGCTATTTGGGTCTGAGAACTGCCACGCACAAGAAATGATGCCATTACCATAATGAAGAGGATGGGGGGGGGCTGAAAAAACCCCATTATTCAAGATTTATTGGTAGCAAAAGGTGGCAAATTGTCCTCACAAGCTGCCTCTTCCTTGTCCTTGAGGTGGACACAAGAGCAACACCAGGAGACCCCAGAAGAGACCAAAGCCCCACTGGGCCAAGTGCTGCAGAAGCACTTGCAGAGCAGAAGCTGCCCCGAGGAGCTGGTGAGAGGCAGTTGCAGGGGGAGAGCAAACTCTCAGCACCGCATTTCAGCAGCACCCTGCTCTCCAGGGCCTTCCCAAGAATTACTGAGCCGAGATGAACCGACACGATGGCTCCCGGCCCCAAGCATCGCCTCTGCTCCGGATCACTGTCCTTGAAACCTCCGAGATGTCTCAGAAACCATCTGGTGAAGAGACATGGGTAGAGAAATGCCTATTTTGGTCAATTCCCATCAAGAATTTCACCAAGGCATCAAACCACACAGAGGCTGCGGGTCTGGTGGGTGCCTGCACCCTGGGGCTGCAGAAGGGATGGGGTGCAAGGGGTGTAAAACCAGTTACAGCCCAGCAGCTGCTTACAGCAAAATCGCACCAGCGAGCAGCTCCAAACGGCGATGCTCTCAATAAAGCACCTCCAGCTCGTGGGAACAGCTCCTAAAGGTTCATCCTAAAATGAAAAATCAACCCACACCGCAAGAATGGGGAAGGGCTTTCTGATCGGAGAAAACCCAGCTGCTGGCAGAGCACCGGAGCCAAGCGCCGGCATGAATCACCTGGGGAAGTTTGCCCATCGATAACCGATAGCAAAAGAAAATGAAGCCGCGAGATCTGTCTCCTGCTGGCCAGATGCTCCAGTCCATGGCCTGGGGACTGCACGAGGCAACGTGAGCACAAATCATATCCCAGGGGGGCAGGGAGCCATGATTTATCAAAGCGGAGTGAACAAATACATTTGCATCCATTAATAGCTTCATGATCAATTACTGATAAGAACAAACTGCTCCATCCTTCTTGATCGCTGAAAGCTCAGCGCTAATTTGGTCTGTGGCATATTTCAGCTAACGAAGCCAACCAAAGCTGAATCAATCCACCCGGGGAAATGATAATGCCTGAACTTAGAGTGGAAAAAGAAAGAAGCCTCCTCTTCTCAATACGCTAAATTGATCATCTGTCAGATTCAAGGAGGTCCGCTGGAGTTAAGGGGATATGGCAACATCTCCCGATCCCTCATGGTAGTGGAGAAACAGCCTCTTTCTTAATTATCTCCCGTGGGAAGACAGAAGAAAACAGGCCTGTAGTAAACACTTAAAAACTACACACATTAATTTATGCCGGCTGCTGCCTTTGTATTTTGGAACAAGTTGGGCTTTTGTGTGTGTGTGTGTGTGTGTGTGTGTGCAATTGCTTGATGAAATCCCATCAATCCTGTCAACGCAAATGACGCCGCTCGGTAACGGATGCCCACATGGCACCCAAAGGACAGGGCTGCTCATTAGAGCCCACAAACAGATGCAAAAGTGCAGGGGGAGAGCGGTGGGCAAGAGGTGACCCCCTCCTGCATCCCCTTCCACCCCCCTGTGCCAGAAAGGAGATGGGTTGATGCCAAACCACGGCCGGTGGGAAAGCGAGCCTGTCACCGCAGCGTCTGGTGCCCATCAGGCACTTGGCAGCGCTTCCCCCAGACCCTCCCCAGCTCCCCCACGGACCCGGGTTTAGATCGACGGCAGGACTGGATGTGCTGCCAGAAAGACAGACATTGGCACGGTGCCCTCCCAGCCCTCCCCAGCTCGGCGAGGACCTCAGTGGGACACCCCAAAGATGCGTCTCCAGCTGCAAATGAGCCGTGACGCAGCTGATGCTGAGCTCCGGGCGGTGCAAAGTGGCTTGATCCCAGCTACAAACCTCCCTGAGGCTCACGATGCCAACAAAAAAATAAGGGGAGAGAAGGCTGTGAAGAGAAGTGGAGTGTCTCAATAACATCCAGCAAGGTTTCTGGGTAGGTTTCAGTTCTCTGCTGCTTTTAAGCACCTCCATCCAAAAGCGGATAACTCATTAACTTGCTGCCTGGATGCTCCGATTATTCCTTATTATTTTGGCTGCATTGCTGCAGCTAATTTTTGGCAGCGAGGACGTACAGGTTTATTGCTTTTTGAAAGAAGGTAGAGCAAAGCATTCTCCTTGGAAGCGGCGCCAATAATTGATTTGTCATTACTAGGAAGATAATTTACTTAAATGCAGTAGCGGGGCCCTGCTGAGTGTAGGAGCAGCTAATTCCAGCCTCGGATTAGTGCAGCCTGATGAGATTAGCTGGACTCGTGGAGCTTTCAGCCCCTGGATGGGTTCAGGTTGGAGAAAGGTGCAAGCCTCAGACCAAAAGGGGGTTGTACAATAAACGCTGCTATGAAATGCCTTAAAAATAAGCCTGGAGTCCAGAGCACAGCGGGGCTGGTTCAGCGCCTTCGCCCTGGGTCACTGCTGGAAGGCACCTCCCTTGCAACTGGGGACCCGAGTTGTTTCAGGACACTCCTTCAGACATGCTAAATCCCAAATGAGAGCAACCCAAACCTTCCAGATTCTGCACAGTTTCGCTTCACTTCGTTTTTGCCAGCTCACAGAATCGCGCAGGTGCTCAGAAGGGCAGCGTTTGGCCATCGACACCCTTGATTATCACAACCCTCCAAGGGCTCCAGCTCCATCTGAGCTGAACTTTCATCCCTCAGTCGCTTCCAAAAGCCACCAAGACAAAGTCTGAATGCAGAAAGGGCTGCACCAGGCGCCGGGAGAAGGCGATGGAGAGGGCCTGGAGCAAGCAGAGCTCATTCAAAGCAACAGCAGCATCCTCGCTCCGTACCTGTGCATCGCGCTGTCACCCAGAGAGGAGCCCACGGCCGCGCACGTGCCCATAACAGAGATGTTGTTTAGCAGCTTGTCAGCAGCTGTAAATTGGCCGAGGAGCGGAGCCGTTTGCTTTCTCCATGGGGCATGAACTGAGAATTAAACAGTGGCAGCAACGGCTGCTGCTGCCTGATGGAGCAAATCAATTCTCTCCCTCCTGCCTTTTCCCCAGCACCTTCCCAGCCTGGATTCATCGCAGCGTTGGCCGCGTAGGACAACATTAACCAGACAGTCCTTCAGGGCTAGCAGGAAAAGACAGCGAGAGATCAGGGCAATTAACCTGAAAGGCCCCTGGAGAGCGGAGAGAGGAGATTGGGGCAAAACGCAGGATCTGAGCCCTCCATCTGACTGCACGTTGCTTTAATTGATCTGGGAGTCAATCAAACCAGCGGCAGCTTTTACTCAGCTAATCTGAAGTGTGTGCAAAGCAAGCAAGGGCAGAGCAGGATCCTCCAGCATCGCTGCCCATCACAGATGAAGGGTCTGACACGGGAAACAAATCAATCAGCGGAGAGGGAGGCAGGGCAGGACAGCAGAGCACCCGCACTGATCGCCGGCTGATTATGTGGCACGCTGAGGCCAGGTTTATAAAGATGGAGAAATTCAGACAACTCCACGTCTGATCTGATTAGAAGCACCTGAGTATGCAGCCAGTGCCCAGCGAGGTGACTCAGTGATTGAACACCTCCAGAAGTAGCTCAGCAGGTCAGGAGCTGCTCTCCCAGGGATGGGGGAGACAGAGTCACTGGGTCATGGGGTTTAGCCCTCTCCTGACGGCCTGTTGCAGCCGGACCCCTTCCCCCTTCTCTCCAGCCAGCTCTGACAGCTATTTCCCAGGCCAAAAAGTAATTACGAGGAATGGTTTGTAAAGGCGAGCCATCAATAACCCACCTTGCAATGGTGATGCGTGGGAACCAGGCAGTCCATCACAAGGCAGTGACAAATCACCTGGCCAGCAGACCACAGAGAGAGGAGTCCTCTGGCACATTAATCATCCCCAATCCCGGGATAACCCTCGAGACCTTGCCAAACATTAGCAACACTTGCCTTCATCCCTGCCACTTGCTGCTTCGCTCACCCCTTGCTCTTTTTCTCATCCTTAATATCCACTTGCCTCATCACCTCCGCATCTCAAACTCTCCCCAGTCCCTCTGATGGTGAACAGAGCCCCAGATCGATGAACATCATAGACATCCTCACCCCAACAGCACCATGCTCAAACCACACAGATCTTCTTCCACCCTTCCCCATCCCACACATGTGCTGATCCAGTCCCAGTCCCTGCCAACCCGGCAGCTCTGCCCAGCAGCACCCACCCAGGCCAGGCTGCAGACGGAGCCGCCTGGCAGTGCCCCTCAGCTTGGAGGTGCTGCCCTTCCCCAGCACCCTCGGTCTCACCACCTACAACAGCATAATTAGTTCTGTGGGGGTGCCTTTCACCCAGCAACATCTGCTTTGCATGGGCGAGGGAGGAGGAGGAGGGATGCAGTAAACATCATCTTTATTTTAGAAGGAAGGAAAACATTAAAAGCCTCCACACTGCCCTCTCCAAAGCCCTCTGGCTTTCTGATTTCTCTTCAGAAGACAATTCTGTTATTGCAACCAGCTCCGGGGAGCTGTTTTGTTCTTGTGAGTGGTGCACACGCAGAGAAATTACGCTTCTCCTGAAGAGCTCTTACGTGCATAGACATGTTCTGTCAATGCCCAGCCTGGATGATTAACCCCAGGCTTTGGCTCTCCCATTCAGTCTGAGATGGTCTGTGGAGGCGTCTGCGCTTCCCCCCTGCTTCGGGGAATGGAGAACACAAGACAGAGACGCTTCCCCCTCTTGTTTTCTCCTCCTCTGTATGGAAAGGTCAGCTCCAGCCCTGCCAAAACCATGTGAGATTGCCAGGAGACTGCTGAACCTGGCTGCGGACAGGAGATGGGGTTGGAAGAAAGAGGCTGCGTCCATCCTTTCTGAAAGAAGCTGTTTTGCCACCTTGTTCTCTTGCTGGGCATGGGAAAAAAAAGCAGCTGGGTAATGATCTGCTGCTGCTGTTTCCCAGTTTAAGGGTCTTTCAACACCTCCCCAGGCACCAGCTGGAGTCAGAGAGCAGAAAAGCTTCAGAATACCCCTGTCTACAAGTGGAGTTTGTGCCTGCGCAGCTCTGGATCTGAGGGGATGCTTTCTAGGGACAGGGACAGATGTTCAGGCAGAAAGCCGCCGTCTGCACATGCTGCCTCTACCCAGATGTTTGCCAGTCCCCTCTGGCAAAAGGCCAGCCCAAAAACCAGCCTGCAACTGTGCCTTGCTGCCTGGTGCACCCCGCGTCAGCACCACATCCCCGCGGGGATCCTCACACAGGACTCAGCCGCACCCCCCAGAACCTCAGCTCAGGGAGGATCCTTACGATATAAATGTGGGTTGCGACAAGATAAGAAAGGTTCTGTAAAACCCCGTAACGGCCCCGGCTGGGTGGGTAACCAGCGCTCACAGAGCTGCCGACCTCGTGGGGAAACATCAGGTTTCAGAGCTTGTGCTGGGGCTAATTCCTTCCCGGAGGAAACACGCGCCTCGCTGAAAATAAACATCCCCAGCAGCAGCTCTAAGCCCGTATTCGGCAGTGTGATTCCTATCAGCTTTAATATTATCCCTCAGGCTTACCACGTAGCCTCCACGTGTGCAGCCTCAGCATCGGGGGCGGTGTCTGCAAGCTCAGCTCTGCAGCTCAGCCTTTGCTTTTCGGCGGGTACATCCACACCGAGAAGGCTTTTGGGGAGGCTGCAAGGTCAAAGGGATGGGCTGGAGCAGGGATCGGGTCGTGGCTTTTGCCCTGGTGCAAACCCCAGGACTTCGGAAGGGTTTGGAGCGATGTGAAGTTCACACCATCTCTTCTGGTGGATGCTCTCATGCTTTGGGCTCTGCCCCCGACACCGGCACCGGGAACATCTTGTTTTACCATTACATGTTGACAGAGATTAGACAGTGTTTAGAGGGGATAACTTGGCAGAGCAAGTCTTTGAAGCCTGGATTAGTACCGGTGGGTTATCTCCACTCAGTTCTTAGGGCTGGGATGAGAGGAACAATTAGATCATTAGCGATCCTCTCTAATTGCGCCTGACGCCTCCTCTGCACCAGCCGCGGGGGACAGGCTGCTCTCTGCTCAGATCTTTGCTTCCCTGGAGCACAGACCAGCTTGCTTGTGCTTACTCTGCCCCTAGATTTTGGCATGCGGAGGCGCAGGATGGTGTTGTTCCTCTCCCCGCTTCCTTCAGCCTTGAAGAGGTAAAGCAACTCTTCTCATCTCCATCCCAGGAGGAATTTCCAAGGCAAAGTATTTGAGAAGGAAACTGATCCTTTTGTTGTTGCTACAACATTTGGTACCAAATCTTCTCTCTCTCTCTCTCTCAGGTGCTCCAGAGATCGATTTTTCATCCTCCATCTCTCACTCAGGTTTCTGGTCCGATAATATCACAGCACGGACTACAGAGACGTTCCAGCAGCATCAATAAGAAGCACCATTAGGGAGCGGGATGTGTGACAGCTGCTGCCAGCCACCGAGAGCAGCTCTGAAAGCAAAGGCGCAGCAAGATAAGTTCTAACAAGACTTAGAGCAAGAGAGTATTTCCACCTGACTCGCTTAAACGGCTGCTTGGCTGAAGCAAGGGGCCAGCGCCGCCGGTTTGTGCTGTAGTGGGAAGGATGATCTGGAAAAGTGGCAAAGGGCTTGAAGCAAACACCCAGCTCCTCCAGCCCTCTGCTTTCAGAACTGAACGGGCAGAATTGCAAAAGTCTAAGCAAGGGTGAGTTTGCTGGGCAGCCAAAGGTGATGTTTAAATGGAGAATGGGGGTGAGGGCATGCAAAAATCTGCTGTTACTCCGGCTCGGTTCTCAGGACTGTCCAGGTGATGCTCCTCAGCGAGGTTGTCAGGGTGGTACCAGCTACAGCTTGCAGCAGAAGCATCCCCCAAAGGAACCACAGGCATCCGAGCCACGCAACAATCCCACGCCCAAACAGACACTGTGGGCACGTCCAAACCCTGAGCCAAGATTCACCAGGCAAACACAACCCTGGTTTGCAAAGTGCTGCCAAATGCCACCATCCTCGAGCAGGGCACCCCTGGGCTGCGGGAAAGACACGAGGCAGAGCCCTCCAGTCTGGCTGGAGAAGGGATTTTCATGGCTTAAGCCCATCCCGGTCCACGCAGCTCCACGTGAGTTGGCTGAATTCCACCTCGGCAGCTTCCAGGGTGTTTTCAGGGGAGTGAGCCCTCATCCTTTTGCATGACTGACTCCTGCCACCTAGTGCTGCGCAAAGCCCGGCTGTGCAGCCCGCGGCGAGGCCGAAGGCCAAGGCTGAAAACTCACCAGGGACTCAGGGAAATGACTCTCGCCAAGGGGTCATGACACAGGCCACAGCTTTGGGGCCAAGATCTAAGAAGAGCCCGGAGAAGGTCAGACAGCAGAGCAAAGGTCAGAGGAAGAGGATCTTGGCAGGAGGGGAAGGAGAACAAGGGCTCCTCTCTGGTGGCTGCTCCTCGACACCCGGCACAGCTCAAAAGCAGAGGCTGCTCCCACCCAGCAAAATCAGCCGTGGTGACCTCAGGGTGAGCCTGTTTGATGTGAAGGCTTCACACGTGCCAAGGAAAATTAAGAGCCCTTCCATGGGGCTGGGGCCAGAAGGGTTACAGATGCTCCCCCCCGGGCTCCTGGTGCCCTGCACCGTTGCTTTGTGCCTTTGCGAGCTCTGGCATTGCAGGTGGGGTCCAATCCCTCAGCAAACCCATCAGTCATTCAGCCGCAAATCCATCACCGGGACCAAGAGGTTTGTGTTTGCAGGGCTGGGGTCGGTCTCACACCCCCTGCACCCACCCCACTAAGCCCTGAGCTGTGATATGCTCCCAGCCCCCAGGGCTGCTCACCCCCACCCCAGCATCGCTCCCCACCACCAGCCCCCTGGTCAAGCCTTTCTCCAAGTGCTTTTGTTACCACAAGTGGAACTATTAGGCAAATTTGTTATTGACTGTTTCACATTAGACTGTTTTTAAAATTTTTTTGCACTTTCATGGCAACGCATCTAATAAAAATGCACTTTATCTTTCTGGATTTATGGGTTCGTAAAGCTGCTTTCGTGTACCTCGGGGAATCAGGGGATTAGAGCCGTATTAAAACACCTCCAGTGAAAATGCCACTCAGGTGAAAAGGGGGAAGGAGATGGGGGGATGGAATTCAAGGGCAAGGAAGGAGCGGAAGCAAACTTGGCACAAAAAAACCAAGTTCAATATATTATCTAAAGAATAAAAACCCCCCTCTGGGTGCTTTTCCTCAGCTTTCCACCCAGGGAAAGGTGTTCCTTAGGACAGGATCCCCCTCCACGGGTCAGTCCCAGTTGCAGTTGCTTGTCCCCAACATCCTGATAATTATCCATAAAAGCACCACTCTGTTGCCAGCCCAGATGTCCCCAGTGGCTGAAGCAGTTTGATTCTGTACAGCACTGTAGGGTTTGTTTTTTTCCCCCCAGACTCATACCTAGCCAGAAACAAGCACCGTTTTATTTAAGCATCCCTGGATTCCGACTCCCTGAGGCTGCAAATGCTTCTACTTTGGCGCCAGGATGTTTTTCCAACCAGCCAGTGATTTGAGCCGAGCTCCAGCCTGTGTTTCTCCAGCACTGCTCTCCTTTAAACATCTGCAGGCATGGCTGGGTGCTCGCAGAGATTTCCAGCGGAGTCAAGCTGAGGCTCAGCAGGCCCTTTAAAAACCCCAGCCAGATGCCTTCCTTCAGCTTCACCTGAGACACTCACTGGCCCCGCACGACAGAAGCCGTCCCCGTGAGCCGCAGGACTCAGCGGGAGCAGCATCCCTGCCGTGTGCTCTGATCTCCCCGGGAGCCACCGCTCGGGAGGCTGGAGGATGCTCCCTCCCTCCTGTCTCTTTTTGAGACAGATCAAAACAAAAAAGACGACCGCATTATGCTTA
Source organism: Todus mexicanus (assembly GCA_013389965.1). NCBI lineage: Eukaryota > Metazoa > Chordata > Aves > Coraciiformes > Todidae > Todus > Todus mexicanus. Next base: position 44,832 of record WEIS01030862.1, on the reverse strand, counting down.
AAACCCCTGATAGAATAACGGCGAGCTCTGTGATGATGAAAAGGGAGACCACTAATATGAAATACCAGGTGAACACCACCCTGCCTTCGCTGGGTTTATATTCCTTGTGTTTATGACAGCACCGTCGTACCAGCCGAAGTGAGAGGAACAATAGGATAGAGCAGTAAATATTATCTTCCTCCCGCAGTAAAAGAGTCCCAAAGGTGTTTAAACAGTTTGCCAACCCCAAAAAGTGACAAAATCTAATACAGGCTTTGTAAGAAGAGGTTCCCAGAGTCCTCCAACTGCATCCCCCAACCACAAACAGCTTTTTCTGCTCTTTTTTTTCCCTCCTGCTTTTTTCTTTTCCTCTCCTTTCCCAATCTGGCCAGTGAACACTTCCACTATCGACTTTTAATCATGGGTCTTGAAAGGTTTATGTGAGTGTTAAACCTCTGTCGGCACTAATAAAACCAGGGAGCTGGAAAGATTTGGCCATTGGGAGGGTGACCGCGGAGAGGAGGGAGAGCTGAGGAGACCCAAAGGACAGTGCTCTGCAGGGAAGAGCAAGATGAGGGGAAACTGGGGGAGCTGGTTTGCTGTGGCTGGCAGGGAACCTGCCTGCAATTTTCAGGAGAGACGACGGGAGGACTTCTGCCTCTGGGATTTGTCTCTGCTGACTTCACAGGTTCCTCTGCTGGTTTCTCCTGGATTAAAAGCGCTGCTGTTGCCTCCTGGAGCTGCTTGTACAACTCTGTTTAGAATCAGGCTCCCTCAATGTCACAACTTTCCCCTTTCTCCACTTCCAAAGAGAGCAGGAGGGGGCAGGTTGCTGATTTTCACCAAACCTGGACAATCTCTCCCTTTCAGAGGACAGCTGCCCACCGGGGTCTCCCCACAGCCTGCTGGAGCCCTTCCTTCTTCCTACAGAAACTCTTCTGCCCAGTTTCCAAACCCTTCCCGCCACCGATGCTCGTTTCCTTCCGCATTTTGCGGGAGGATAAGGCTCTCCAGCTGCCACAGCGACCTTCACCCCGAGATTTCAGCGTAACAAACGCCAGAGGGTGGCCAGCGCTGCGCAGAAAGTCAACCCAGGGACTTCAAACCCAGAGCGTCCTGCTGTCGCTGAGCAGAGCTCCTCCGAGCTCCGTTACGACGTGCCACTCTCGCGCTAAGTGCTCTCCCTGAACGTTGATGGGGATTGGAAAGGAGAGGGGAAGGAGCACCTGGGCTGCAACGCTTGGATATTAATATGAAAAACGCCTTCCTGATAACTTCTCCTCATTATTTCCGTGTTATTGAGATTTCATGCAAACTTCTCCTCTCCAACACTATTCCTGACGGCCGCTACACTTGTTCTGAGCCGGATCTGGCCCCCAGCAATGCTAATAATGGCTCCGGGATCATGTTTATTCATTTTGTGTTTCACTCACAGTACTTCATGTGACTTATGTATCCCCCGAAGCTCATATTTCTATTTGAATTGCAGGGCAAGTAGTGGGTTTTAACATTCTGACTGCACACACATTCTCCTTTCCCTCAAAATGAAAGATCATTTGAACTTTGAATTGCATTAGCATGACATTTTTCTACTAAATTACCCTGGCTGCACTCAGTCTGAAAAGAAACAAACCCCTTTTAACTTTGTGCAGCTTTATGCAGATGTCTAAACACCAGAGGTAACGTGCAGGGGAGAGGAGAGGAGAGGTCTGCTTGGCCTCCTCACCACAGGAGGAGAAAAGTCCATCTGCGAGTCCTCCAGGTCTGCGCCAGGATCCATCTGACCCCTTTCCAGGACAGATTTGGAGCACCAAAGGCTGAACATCTGACCCTGACTCACCAGCAGCCAGCGCCACCAGCTCCGTGCAGCTGGGACAGCTTCACGTCTACATCTGCCAGGACAGTACACCAACTTCTGCAGCCCATCACCCACCCACCTCTGCCCATTCCCTCCTTCTGGCCACTGCAGGATGATGGATGGAAGAAGCAGCAAAGTTCTGAAGCTCAGTTTTCAATCCCCACCCCACGAGCTGCATCTCTTCAATGCTAAACCCATCCCTGCTCCCTGCTTTGGGAGGCTTTTGCAGGACACCAACTCCCACTCAGATCCAAGGGGAGCTTGGGGTGGGGTTTTTTTGGTGTTATTTCACTAGTTTGGGGGCTTTTTTTGAAGGCAACCACGTGGTATCAACAGGCGACAAATGGTTTAGGCCTGGAGAAACATTTCAACTGCCTCTGTCATCACAGCTTCACTTTCCCCTGCCAGCCTGGTTTCTCCCACCCGTTCGCTCAACCTCATCAGCGATTGATCCGAGTGACTCACGCACTTGACCACCACATTTTCTATTACAAGATGCTTTTCAACACCCGAACTGGTTCCTCTCAGGATGAATCTCCTGGCTCTGTAGACCTCTGCCTCCAACATTTACAGGCAATGCATTTCCATCTGAAGAGGAATTTAGCAACTATTAGTCAGGGAACACAGCAGATAGTAACTATAGCAATGCATCCAGCCCAGCCCGGTAATTACACACCGCCGGGCTGCCGGTAAAAGCTGGTCTACCTGGCAGAAAATGGCAGCAATCAGCCTATTGGCAGCAGACAATACGGCATCATTTGTAATTCTTACGGCTGCGTGTTCTTCATTTCACAGGGGCTGGATGCTAATCAATGAGTTGCCATGGTTACCTGACATCCCTGGCCATCAATACACAATGAGATGCAAGGAAATTAGAGGGGCTTTTAGTTACCGCTGCTGGGGAGAAGTTGGGGCACCTGGCTGGCTTGAACCTCCCCTCTGTCTTGGAAGCTCTGAGCTTGGGCAGACGGTTTGAACTCTGCTCCCGGCTTCTCCGTGGTGACCAAAGTGACGCAGCCAGAGGAAACCAACTTTCCGCCCTGAACTCCAGAGCCACCTCCCAGCCCTGTGTGCTGAAGAGGTGCCCTAGAAGAGGACAAGAGATGGAAGAGCCTCAGCACATGTCCGTGGAAAGACCAGGGGCATCACCTGAAAGGGAGCCAGACACAGTCTCAAGCCCATGAGACAACAGCACGGACACAGCAGAGACTGAGGCTGGAAAACAGAGGCACAGGCGGGTCAGACAACACTGCCATGGTCACACGAGGAACCCGTGGCAGAACGCAGCACGGGCTGCTCGGCGAAACAGGCAGAGGCTGCCCACGGTGACTGCCAAGGTCAGAAAGCAAACCCTGCCTCAGTGGCAGAGCCGTTTCATCCTAGTCAAGCTGCCTTCCCAGGAATAACAAAGGGTTCTTGCTAACAGCTTAATTATTTTAATGCGCAGCAGTATTAAGAAAAAAGAAAATGACATTTGATGTTTGTGAAATTTAAGTCCAGTTGTGAATCGGTTTCCCAGGCTGTTCTTATTAAAGTAATTAAATTGCCTGCTGCACTCTGGAATCTCCTGGGAAACCGGGAGAGTATTGCCTCTCTCAGAGGGTTTGGGGGAGTCACAGCTCTGAGGACCCAGCACGTGAGACGTGTCGAGGGCACTGCTGGTCACGCAGCAGCAGGACAAGAAGGTCGAGGGACCTGAGCGTCTCGGCAGGCTCCAAGGAGCGACCTGCTCTGGCACAGCAGCTCAGTTCTTTAATTGAAGGGCCATCTAAGCTTTTTCAAGCAAGCCTCTCAAGAGCTGCTAGCCTTTTCTGAAGCCATCCAAGGAGGATCAGCTGCAGCATTGCCTTTGTGTTTCATTTCTAACCACATAAAAGGTAGGCTGAGCCCTGAATGCTCATTCTGTTTGCCTCCGTTCCCTCTTTGCTCGAATGCACAAGCACATCGACAGCGATTTAAAAGAGAAACATCCACAGGGATTTCACGGACCAACCCCGCCGAGTTTCATGGATGAAATGAGATCGAGCAGGATAGAAGAGGCACCAAGGGGCAGCTCGACTGCTCAGAACAGGAGGACGCAGGTTTTAGGACTGACAGTTCCTGGCCCAAGTACTGGGAGAGTGCAAAGACCAATGAGCAGAGCAGATTGCGGAGAAATGAAGGATTTGTAAGTACACTCTGGGTTTAGGATTGATGCTCCCCCCACCCCCTTTCTGTGCCGCTGCTGTTTGACTCATGGAGAAGCAGAGATCCAAGGAGCTGCTTGCCACCAACAGGCAGGAGAGGAGCCGGCAGCAAAGCCCAGCACAGGGGGTTGCAGCTTTAGAATCATCCAGTCCAAACTATCCACATGCAAAATTCATGAGCTCCATCTACTAGCGGGGCCGTTCTCAGGTGGCTCTCAGCAGGCCCCTTGGCGTGGAACGAGGTTTGTCGATGTGAAATAACACGCGCTGTAAACACTTCTTAGCATGCATGAGGAGTAGGACCGAAAACCACCCAAGGAGGAAGCCAGGACAGGAGAAGGATGCTGGCCAGGCCTCCCCTCATCCCCTCAGCCAGCAGATACTCAACATACTCATCTCTACCAGAGTTCCAGGTATCTGCCCTCCCCTCAAGAAGCTGTGGGCATCAAGGTCCTCCCTGTCCCCTGGCTGAAGCAGAGCCACTCCACTGCTAAGCGGCTCAAAACGGGACTGTCCTTTCCCCTACAGCAGGACATTGCCATGGGGACACAGCTCCCAGCTCCTCCAAACCTTGCATAAACCACCACGCAAAATGGAAAGGTGGAGCTGGTGGAGTCAAGCAGGACCTCGGCACCAGCCCTGATCCTGCCCACCCACCACCTAAGCTGTTTATTCCAACTTTTCCCTATTCCCCAGGACCTGAGGAGCTTCCCCCCTTCGCTGTCCCCAGGGAACATCCCGGGGGGGTTTGTCCTGCCCTGCACCAGCACCCACATCTGCAAAGCGCCTGGTCCCTTGCACATTTGGAGGAGAAATAAGACCAGGACAGCAAGGAAGAAGTTGGTTTATTACCGTTATTCTTCTAGAGTGAGGATTTTGCAAAGGGAAAGCGTTAGGGGACGCTTGCGAACGGCACCAGCAGCCTCTTGTGGGCAAGGCAAGTCCTACAGCTGCGAGCACCCCAACCTGGAGCAGTGGGAGAGTTCTTGGAGCTTAGAAAGGGAAACACTTGCATAAGGAAAATAAGGAAAGTCAGCTCAGCTCTCTCTCTTTCAAGACACAGAAGTAAAACATCCTGCATCCAGGATGCAGCTCATGCTTACCTCTAACCTTGCCCCAACAATGCCTTTAAGCCCAAGCTCACGACCCCTGACCACATCATGTCTGTGCTCAGTGCACAGATCTAACAGAACCAGGCAGGAATTGCATGCAGAAGATGTTATGTTAGAAGTGCCTCACCTGACAAGTTCACCTCATGACTAAGCGATTGAATCAGCCTCTCTACCTGTTGGGCTCTCCAGGCTGAGCGCTGGCTGCGAGTCGCTCTCTGCACAGATAAGCCAGACCTTATCTTGTCAGCAATCCTGTTTTCTCCTCCAGCGTCTCCCGCTCGGGCACAGCCTCGATTTTATCTCGCCTCACACAACAAGGGCCACTCAAACCCAGGTGCCACTCAGCTCGCTTGGGGCTAGCCTGGGATTTACTCAGAGCACTGTCTTTGACCTGCCTCCGCCCAACAAACAGAGCAGAGATGCAGGAGATAGCCCACAAGCACATGAAGGCCTCAGCAGACAAAACGGAGGAAAAATATTTTGCCTGAGACCACCCAGAGCCCAGAACTGTTCCAAAACCTGCAGCACAATCCTCTCAGTTGCTAAATCCCACTCCCTCCCCAGCACGATCCTGCCTGTCCCCATCTCTGCCACCCCCACGTAATCATATTTTCGGCTTCCTAAAGAAGCTTTTCAAGGAAGATGGACTCTTAGGAGACTCTTACGAGAGGATACGAACCTTTACCCCAGGGCGAGCAATGATTAGCGTTTCAATGGAAAGACCCAAGACTACTGGAGCTGAGGGGAAATCCATCCTGAAGCTCCCCCAAGACATGCTGGGGCCAGCACCAGCTCCTCCACGCCAGCACATCAGACACCTCCACAACCCCCCCGTCAGTCAGCCCCTTCTCACACAAGACACCAGCCTTTTGCTGGGCTTCCAGCAAAGAATCTCAGCCTTGGCCTCTCCCTGGGCCCTCTCCCCATTAACCAGCCGGCTGCACGGAGCTGCCAAGTGCAAGCAAACAGGGCAAGCCGCTTCTCTCACTCCAGAAGCATCACAGCCCCTCGTGCTGCTCAGAAACAAACAGTCCCCCCAGCAGGGAAAGCAGCAGACCATTTTTCCCCCCCACCAGAGCATTTCATACAGCAAAATTCTCCCCCACCTCCAAAAGGTGGAAAACAGCAGGCGAGGGGCCAGCTCGCAGCCTGCCGCACGCCCGCTCCACGGCTCCCTTCCCCTCGCTCTGGAGGGCAGCCAGGAACAGGGTTTGCATCTCTGCTTCTGCTTTATTTTCCCCTCCAGGCTGTTAATTCCTAACCAGAGAACAACACCCACGCGTTGAGGCTGCTCCACGCCTGGGGACCGAGCGCTCTGGCCTGCCACAGCACGAACAACTGCAAAGCACAGAGAGTACAGAGCCTGACCCACACCGGCTCTAACCCGGCCGAGTGACAGAGCCTGACCCACCCCGGCTCTAACCCGGCCGGGTGACAACCAGAACAACCGCACGGGACAGCCCGACACGCTCACACTCACCTCTGCCGCAGCTCCTCAGCTTCTTGCTCTCCCACCAGCAGCCAAACCCTCAGTGCTTCCCCAGGAGCTCCTTTATGGGCTTCCTCCCACCCACCTTCACCAGCTTTGGGTGTTCCCCAGGTGCTGCTAATTCCCTGATTGCTCCCAATTAACCCTCTCATTAGTGCTGGGGTGGCACCTGTCTGCTCACAGCTCAGCTTTCCCGGGCATCCCTCATCTCCTGGAAAGCAGCTTTTGTACAGCTGAGCTTTCTTGAGAGGCCCGTCGCTGCTGTGACTTTTGGGGTGTGCTCTTGGGGGGGAAATGGCATTTTCCTGGCAAGCCCTTGTGCCTCGAGGCTGGTATCTGGGTACGGTTATCACCGATGGATGTGCAAATCCAGGAGCAAATTTGAGGCTGAGCTGGGACAGGAGTTGCTGAGACATCGATGGCTCTTTGCAGGGGAGCGAGGGTGGGGAAAGGGTCAAGTCTCCTGCTTCCCCCAACCAAGGCTTAGCTTAAATCAACTCTGGTTTAAGCTCCTCTGGAGACGAAGCAGAGGAGAATAGCTGCTGGGGGGGTTCTGCCCTGATTTAGTGAAACCGGTTTGTATCAGTGTTTACGCAGACCCCACTTCAATAAATCCCTGGATTACTGTTTGCGTTTAGAAAGTGATTCCAGTTGATTTAAGGGATCTGAATTTGCGGCAGAGTAGCCAAGTCGGTATTTCCAAATAAACAAACAAATCACGGCAAAGAGCTCCCAGGCCCCTCCGAAACTGATTTCACACGCCCTGGCTCCTGTTCCTCTCCTAAGGAAGCGCCTGAGGCTGCGCTACAGCCCCCAAACCATCCCCGCGGGGCCTTTTAACCCAGTTTAAACATCCTGTATTTGAGTTGGGATAAAACCTCCTTACGAAAGCTTTCCTTTGAGCTCAGCGCTCCCTGTTCCACCAGGCTGGTTTCTATCTGGTTGCGGTGGATACACCAACGAACGTTTCACCCTGCTCAGAGAGCTGGGGTTAATCGATGCCCCAAAAGTGCCGTGAATTCCCCAGGAGCCTTGGCACACGGCAGGGTGAGGAGTCCAGCTGTGGGTACAGGCAAGGGTGAATGCAAAGGGGGGGGGCTGCATGCACCTAATTAGCAGCTCACCAGTTCCCCTTGAGTGATAACCCCTATTGCCTCGTCTCTGCTCAAGGACCCCTGAACTGTGACCATACTGGATCCTGAGTCATGACTTTTATAAACCCCCGCTTCCCTAAAAATACTTCCTGACATCCTTCTGTGGCCTCCTGCCCTGCACAAACACACCGCGACACCCTCCAGCGCCTCCCATAACCCTTCATCTTCCAGTCCCAACCCAAAACTCAGCCTGGGACACATCAGAGCATCATTTTTGGGGAGGAATCCTCACAAGCACCCGGAGCCAGCACATCCCTCCCCAGGGCAGCGCAGCTCCCACCTCCCAGCCCAGCCACGTACCCTCAGGGCAGACCCCCCCAGGCTGCTGGGTGCCCCCAGATCTTCTCATCCCTCCACCGAGGGACCAAATCTCCACAGGGGATGGGTCCACCGAGCCCTGACAGGCCTCTCCTGCTGCTCTAATTGTTATCTGCGAGGTGAAGAGCCGCTGTAAGCGCAGCCCCGGCACACGCTATAAAAGCGCGTAAAGAACCGTATGTGATCGTTATGCAAAGGACTCGCTCCTTTATGGGCTTTGGATTAGAGCTGATAATATACGAAGCTAAACGGCAAAGCGCATTTGGGTTTTTATGGGGGGCCATAAAGAGGAGCGGCAGCGCGGCTGGGAAAGCGCAGCCGGGCCAGGCGGCAGCGGGAGGGACGTCGTGTGGAGCAAACGACACCGAGTGAACCCAAAAAGGGGGATCTCGTCCAAGCCCCTTTGCTTCTGCTGCGGCAGACGCCACAGCGCAGGACCCCTGGGCAGCAGCGTCTCCCTCCTGCATACCCAGCTCAGTCCCNCAGTGAGGAGCAGAGCAAAGGAGCAAGAGGAGGAGAAGGGGAGACGCTTCCCCATCTTTTACCAGAGGAATATTCCCCAACGCGTGGCTGGCACATGCCCGGGAGGCTGGGGAACCCCTGAGGAGGGTGCTGCTGGTGTCAGCCCAGCTGCCACGAGCCCCGGCTTGCCTGCAAATCTCGGCTTTTATTGTGGTAATTGCCAACGCTTCCACCGCTGCCGTGAAAATCAAATTACTCTGGGCAGAGATAAGGCCAAGGCAGGCCTCGCACCAGGGGAGGGAGGGTACGGTCGGGGAAAGGAGCTTTTTATCGCTGGGATGCAGAGGAGAAAGGGATAGGAAATACAAGAAGATCAGCTGGGGATTTAAAGGGATTTTTTTTGCAGCCTGCAAAGCGAGGCGTTGCTGGTTGGGAAAACGAAGAGGGTCTGACAAGTGGAGGGGTATCATCAGGTTTTGCCTCTCCTTTGCTGAAGCTCTTTCACCCCCCATGACCTCCGAGAGAGCCTCAGCCAGGTCTTGAGCCTCAGGCTGCGTTTCTCCTTCCTCCCCCAGCCAGGGCACATTTGGGAGCCAGGTGCAGATCTGGATGGGTTTGGGCTCCAGGACACAGGCTGGGGCTGCACTGGCAGAGGAGGGACAGCATCTGTCAGTGTCCTGCTTCTTCTTGCTCTTTCTAAGCCACAAAAACATCCAGGTCTCCCTTGCCTGACATGACACAGCAGCACCCTAAAAAAGCTCCCCCTATTTTGCACCGGTTGCAGAGCTCCGCACACCTCCGGAACTGGCTGCGTGTCAGGCCTGCGGGGATTTCATCAATATTTAAGGTAAATGTTCTCAGCATGATACACACACGGTGTGTGCTACTCACACCGAGCACCGAAACTGAACTGTGAAGAGATAACGGCGCGGGTACGGCAGCCACAGATGCCCTCTGCTGCTCCCGCCCGGGTTAATGATCGCTGCTTTGCCCTGCTCACACAGTTGGGAAGTTTGAATGCAAACAGCCTGGTGGAGAAGCAGGAGCGTGTGTCTGCGGCTGGAGAAACCAGCCGGCTGCTGGCTTGAGTTGCTCAACAATTCCCTGGGGAAGAGTCATCTCCGGAGGAAGGGATGTGGAAACACACCACGAGTGTTTCACATGCGGCTGCTGCACGACTGCTCTGACCTCCCCATGGCCTCCTCGGCCCTTCCCCTCCCTGACATCCTCTCCCAGCACAGCCCGAGGCCTGGGCTGCTCAGCCACCTCCCTCCCTGCACAGCAGGATTCCAACATTGGAAGGAGAAGAACGAGTGGCCCCTGTCCTAGTGTCCAGTGCAGCCGGTGCTCCCTGTGTTGTCACCCACGGGTGCAACTCCCCAGCTCCAGTGCCCCCAGGAGCAGCCTCTTTGCTCCCCTCTTCTGGGAAGCCCTGGCTGGGGCCAAGCTTTGCCCTGAACATCTCCAGGGACCCACGGCAAAGGGAGATGCGAGGGAGCCCAACCCTTGGTGGCTGTGTGGGATCCAGCTCCTTTCAACCCCCTTCTCACAGCAGCTTCTCCTGACAACAGGAGCACCTCGGCTCGATCAGAGGGAAACTTTGCTCAGGGAGGGAGTGGAGGAGCCCCCCAAGCTTTGCTCTGAAGGGGTGAGGTAATCGCCTTTCCCTCCTCAAAGATCCAGGATGAATTATTTAGACCTGTAGCGCAGCAGCTCTGCTGAATTATTTAGAAGGATTTGGATTTGTAGGCCAATGAAGCAGAAGCAAACGGAGCTGAGCAGCACATTGAATAGTCCCAAGAGAAAACCAGGCCTTTTTTTCCCCTTCTTCTTTTTGCCCTGGTAAGCACTAGAAAAGCAGCCTGGGTGATATTCGGGGTGAGTCCTGGGAGCGAGGCAGGCAGAGTCAGACAAACTGCTTTTTCCAGCAGAATATTTTTTTGCTGCCCAACTGGTTACCGGCGTGTGTGCAGGGCTGGGAGATGATAAGCGTTGCATAATCCAGTGAGTAATGCCGAGGAGGAGGGGAGGAGTGGGAGGAAGAGGCTGCTGCGAGAGGGAAAACCTCTGCTCCTCTCTACCCAGCGAGAAACGCCGCCTGAGCTCCGGGTCAGGATGGCACAGAGCGGGGGGGCCCGGGAGATTTCAACTTTGCAGCCAATTTCTCTTTCTGACCCCAATCTAATGCCCGGCTCCAGCTCCTGCCGGCAGCTTGGGATTACCCGCTCGCCCTCCACACCGAGATACCATCCGTCAGCTCCCCCCGCAAAGCATGAGCAGGGTTTGGAGCGCGCGATGCTCCGGCAGACAATATATCTGAGGGTCTGTGTGCGTTTGCCTTTTGTCTCCAATGCCCTGAGGAGCCACATTTTCCAGCTTCTCTTTCTGGCCCCGAGGACTAGAAACTGCGTTTAGCTGTCAGAGCTCCTGCAACCAAGCGACACCAGGAAGAAGAATTCCCGGTTGCATAAGATCTGGACTGGACGAGCAAGACTTTGTGGCGTGGCCGGGATGTCCAGCTCACAGATACCCAGATTAGCAGCGCAGATCAATACCGAGAAGCGCGCGGTGATGTATCGCTGTTTGGAGCAGGAAGAAGCCGGCTTGGTTAACTGCGAACGCAAACTTTGCTCCGAGGCTCCGGGGATGTATAGTCTGGGCTTGTCTCTCTTTTAAGCGTCAAGCAAAGCAAGAGGCTGAAGAGCTACCAAAGAGCTGAGATGTGCTCTTGTCATTAATTTTAATGGGAAAGGAGCGGAAAGAATCCCAGAAGCAGAAGAGGAAATTTCAGCCTGCCTTTATAAGCTTGGCTGCGAGACGATTTTCTCATGACCTTTTGGGGGGTTTTTTTGCTGCTAAACTGGCTGGGATTGAAAGCAGAGCTGCCGGCTGCTGCTCAGGGCTCCAGGAAAGGGAGCTGAGAGCAAAGTCTGGTCTAAGTAGGCTTGAACCCACCAAGTGCAAGTTTGCTGGGAAAGCCACGGGGAGTTTCCTTTCCATTCCAGCTTTGGCTGGCTTTATTTTACCTAAAATTACAGAGTGTGTAGGGAGAGGAGCGCTGGCAACTGTGATGTGGGTGCCACGTCGCTTCGCTTCAACCCCGCCAGGAAGGAAGGGTACGGCCAGAGGCCAGAGGGGGATTAGCCGGATGGATTCGCGCCTCCACCTCAACCCAAACACAAAATCTCCCCAGCCCCGGCTGGAAAGCGCTTTGTGCAGCACAATGAGGCCAATCTCACGGGCACGTCAGGGATATCAGCTGGTGGCGTGGCCGCAGCGGGGCTGAGCTGATGAATATGCATCACGAGCAGGCTCAGACTTTGGGTACCATCTGAGCCCTCCAACCCTCCGGAGCATTTTACGGGTTCATTTCCTTTTCCCAGGCTTGCTTCACTCTCCCAATATTGTTTTCATAGCTCTGTAGGGGGAAGAAAAAAAAAAAATCATTAAGTACGCCCACTTCTTGCTTTTATCACTGATCTTATTATCTTGAACTATCCTCGCAGAGCAGTAAATTAGTATGAACTGAGTTATATCCAATTTCAGTGGATTTGTAAATAATTTGCTCGGAGGGGAAAAAAAAGAAAAAAAAAAAGAGGGGAAAAAATCCCGCCTTTGTCCTTTCTGCTTATCCTTTATCCTAAAATATAAGGGAGAAGGGACTCGCGTTCAGTCTACCCATGCAAATCCACTTAGGGCTGTGTGCGGGATGACTACGCTCAGTGATTAAGAGCAGTATCAAGTGGAAGGGATCAGGGACTGACTCACTCACCCACTACCTGCGCCGGTCCTGGCACTGCCAAGCGGCAGCCGGAGGTGCCAGACTCGAGCGAGGCGGGCGAGCATCTCATCCACCCTGCCCCGATTTAACCCGAGGAAACAAGTCGCTGGTGTTTCAGCGCCTGCTTGCAGGGAGGGTGCAAAAAAAAAAAAAAAGTGGATATTTTAAATTCATTTCGTAATCTCCCTGTTAAGGAAAGCAGGAGACGGCGGCGTGTTTGCAGGGAGGGCTTTAAAAGAAGGTCTGGCTCCAGCACAGACCTGGTCTGGCTCCTTCAAGTTCCACGCCAGGCAGGCAGCATAGCCCCCAGGAGGGTAAAGGTGGGCATCTGCCCGAGCACCCCACGCTCACCCCACACTCCTCAATAACCCAGATCTCTGCATGGGCCCTTTCATTCCTCTCCGGGGCTCCTTTGCCCTGGGAAAGGTTCCAGGTGACTGGAGGAGGTGAAGCAACACCCCGTAGCCAGACTCATTTGCGGGGGCGAGGACACGGCAGCCAGGGCGAGTGCCGACATGAACGGGACCGAGGAGCTGGGGAGGGTGAGTTTCAGCCCAGGAGGAGCTTCTCCAGCATGAGGCTGACGGGGCAGCGATGTGGACTGGGGGACAGCGGAACCCCACAGCCAGACACAGCCAGCCAAGGGACACAGGGGGGCTGCAGCTCCCCCTGCCCCGTGTCCACCCCATGATGGTTGAATTCCTGAGCTCCTTGGGCTGCAAAACCTGCCCAAGTCAGGGTGATTCCTGAAAAGCTGCAGATACAACCTCTGGCCCATCTGGTACAAATAACTTCTTGGCTTTGGTGCCTTGTTTTGTTATGACTTACTATAGAAACACGCAGCTCCGCTCCAGCGAAAATGAATCATAACTCTTTTTTTGTGTGTGTGCCTTTTCCCCCTGAGTGAAATCCTGCTAAACCATTCCTCTGCGCTCACATGAACACACTTTCTTCTTCCCCTCCTCCTCCTTCTCCTTTTCCTTCTCCTCCTCCTTCTTCTCCTCCTCCTCCTTCTTTTCCTTCTCCTCCTTCACCTCCTCCTTCCTCTTCTTCCCCTCCTCCTCCTTTTCCTTCTTTTCTTTCTCCTCCTCCTCCTTCTTCTTCCCCTCCTTTTCCTTCTTCTTTTCTTTCTTCTCCTGCTCCTCCTTCTTTTTCTTCTTCTCCTCCTCTTCCTCCTCCTCCTCCTCCTTCTTCCCCTCTTCCTTCTTCTTCTTCCCCTCCTTTTCCTTCTTCTTTTCTTTCTTCTCCTGCTCCTCCTTCTTTTTCTTCTTCTCCTCCTCCTCCTCCTCCACCTCCTCTTTCTTCTCCTTCTTCTTCTCCTCCTCTTCCTCCTCCTCCTCCTCCTGCTCCTTCTTCTCCTTCTCTTCTTCCTCTTTCTCTCTCCAATTTTCAGCTCCCAAAATAGCAGATTCCAGCTGACTGCTTTCAAGGCAACGCGGCGCCCGCAGGATTGTGGGAGCGTTGCTCAAATCAGCAGAGAAACCAACTAAGCTGCCAGGAAACAATATTAAAAAAAAAAAGAAAAGCAGGGGGGGTGGATCTCGTCTGCCGAGCGCCAGCTCCATAAATCAAAGCCCTGCGGTTCGTGCGGAGCTCGAGCCTCGTTTCTCCCGTGCTCCACTATCTTTGCTCGGTGTCAAACGCCCTGAGAGTGGGAGTCGAGGGCTGGGATTGGGGCACAGGCTGGTGGCAGGCAGGGCTGCAGATCTCGCTGCTCCGCTTCACAGGGCGCTGGGCAAAGCAAATCCCGGTGCCAAGCCCCTGCCACCCTCCTGGAGGCTGCCAACAGCCTTTTCCATGGGGACCCACCAGCTGACGGGTGCACAGACCAGTTTGAGACTGGTTTAGTCCCTGTCGCCTCTCGTTCCTGGGGGTACTGCTGGGCCCTCCTGCCTCTCCCTGCTCTGCTACCGGAGCTCTGGGTGGGTGCAGCACCTTAACGCTGTGCTCAGGAGGGGTGCTCTGGGCAGCCTGGGGCTCGGAGCAGCCTGCTCTAGCTGCAGATGTCCCTGCTCCCTGCTGGGGGGTTGGACTGGATGAGATTTAAAGGCCCCTGCCAGCCCAAATCAGTCCGTGATTCAATGATTCTGTGGTTTCTATGGATTTTGGGGAACGGCTGCAGCTCTCCTGCCAGACACCCTCCATGACACACCAGCTCCTGCTGGGGCTGCCATCGGCCCCTGACCCTTCTCCACCTTGGTGGCGAGAGGGGCAGGAGCTGATGTGGGGCTCAGGGGATCCTCCAGCTGCTCCCTAGCACGGTGCAGGTGCGTGGTGGAGCTGGGGGAGCCTCCCTCGCCGCATACCTGACCGGGACACGCAGCCACGCAGCACCTCGCACGGGGCAAGTCCAGATGTGCTGCCAACCACCCAGCGAATTCCTGAGCGCCGCGTCAGCCGGCGACGGCAAACAGGCCCGCTCGGCTTCTGCCTCCCTGCAGGAGCACATTAACCACTCGCTGGGGAAGAAGGAGGCAAACAGATTTCCCCAGGGGGAGGCACACAGGGAAGAAAGGGCTGTGGGAATAGAACTGCACCTCCAACCGGCTTCCAGCCTGCTGGGGACACGCCGAACGCTGCTCGGCGCTTGGCAAGTCCCGGTGTGCACAGGTACCTGGGCAGCTTCCTCCTGGTGCTGGAAAAGTCACGTCCACAGCAGCAGGAGGAGCCTTACCTGCGGACGAGCGCAGCCTGCACCAGAGCTCCAGCCTGGATTGCTTAGCAGAGATGTTCTGGCTTTAATAACATCCCTCCCCCCTGTTCCGCATTAAAGGTGAGGCCAGGAGGGCTCAGGAGGTTGGTCCCCTCACACCTGCAGCTCGGCACAGCAATTCCCAGCCCCACGGGTGGTTCTCAGCCCGGGCTGCCCCCAGCCTGCTGCTTTCGGTAGCTGGAGGTGGGGTTGTGCACAGGGCAAGCTCCTGCCAGGCTGCAGAGCGCTGGAGGCAGGAGAGGAGCAGCCACCCTTGCTCGGCTCCCTCTTGGCCTCTGTTTATTTGTCTTTCTGCCAGATAAACGCAGCACCTGCAGCAGGGGCAGCCGAGCGGGCGGCTTGTTTGCGAAGCTAAAGCCACTTAACTGAGCACCAGTCTGGGCAAGGTGAGGCCCCTCCGGTGAGACCCGACGGCTCAGCTCGCCCTGCGCCCACGGGAGCTGGAGGAGCAACGCAGGTCCTGTGCCTCAGTTTCCCCACCTGCACCGCGGATGGCTCTGGCCATGGCCCAACCAGTTCGGTTCCCTGTGGTCAGAGGCCTGGGGAACGTGTCCTTACTGCTGCCGTCAGGACTAGTCACGGCATGAGCGAGACACACCCCGGCCCAGCCTGCTGCTCATCCCAAACTGGGGATAGTGGAGACTCCGCTGTGAGTCCTTGCTCTAAATCAAGCAAAACAGGAACTTCAGCCCAGACCTTTCCCGGCTGGGCGAGCTGGCTGCTGGCTGCTGCTGGCTGCTGCTGGCTGCCTTCCCCAGCTGCTCACCTCTTCTCCAAGAGCTTTCCAAGGCGCCAGACTGAATCTCGGTGCCAGGCAGGAGCGGCAGCACAGAATCACAGAGTGTCAGGGTTTGGAAGGGACCCCCAAAGCTCCTCCAGTCCAATCCCCCCATTGCCGGAGCAGGATCACCCAGACCAAGTCCCACAGGAACTCGTCCAGGCGGCTTTGAAACGTCTCCAGAGAAGGAGACTCCCCAACCCCCCTGGGCAGCCTGGGCCAGGCTCTGGCACCCTCACTGCAAACAAGTTCCTCCTCAGATTCCAGTGGCACCTCCTGTGTTCCAGCTCACACCCGTTCCCCCTTGTCCTGTCCCTGGTGCCATCGAGCAGAGTCTGGCTCCATCCTCCCGACACTCGCCCTTTCCGGATTTCTAACCAGGACTGAGGTCCCGTTTTTGTAAACATTAATGCGGGCCCGTATTTATAGCCATTAATAAGGTCCTGTATTTATAACCATTAATGAGGTCCCGTGTTTATAACCATCACTGAGATCCCGTATTTATAATCATCTCTGAGATCCCGTATTTATAATCATCTCTGAGATCCCGTATTTATAACCATCGCTGAGATCCCTCTCCTTTAGCCCCTGAGGCAGCCAAGACCCCCCCTCACCCCTCTGTTTGCCAGCCCGGGGGGCTGGGGGAGCCGAGCCGAGCCGGGCAAGGAGCAGGGAGAGCCCAAGGGCCGGGACACAAAGGCCGGGGGCTGCTCCGGGGCGGGCCGATGCTGGGGCTCCANTCCCAGCGCATCTCGCTGCCAGCTCCGCCCGCGGCTCCTGCCGGGCTCAGCTCCGGCTTCTCACCTCCCTTCTGAAGTCTGGAAAAGTTCTTTTTCAAAGCAGAGCGAAAATTCTGCCTGTTCAGCACCTTGGCTCGGGCTGCTTCAGGTTAGCCCGGCCCCGGGCGCTGCGGGAGGAGGGGGAGGAGGAGGGGGGAAGGAGCAGATGCCGGAGGTTTAGGTTGGGGTGCTTGAGCCATCCTCGGGGAAAGGGCTGCTTGGTTTGCCTGGGGGCGTGGGAGAGGG
>WEIS01030862.1:786-27835 GCA_013389965.1 Todus mexicanus | reverse complement strand
CCTCCTCCTCCTCCTCCTCCTGGTGGTGCCGAGCCGGGGATGCTGCTGCCGGGGACGCTCCGGGAGCCCCGCCGGGATCCGCAGACACCGAGGGGCAGAGGTGCGCAACCCCCGCGGCCGGAGGGATGGGATGGAACGGGACGGGATGGGGCAGCTCTGCCCTCAGGGCAAAGGAGCAGCGCTGGGGGTCGGGGGGAGGTTTGGGGCGCGCTGGGCTGAGCTGCCGAGAGGAACGCGGAGCTTTGGGGTTCGGNGAGGAGGAGGAGGGAGGAAGGAGCAGATGCCGGAGGTTTAGGTTGGGATGCTTGAGCCATCCTCGGGGAAAGGGCTGCTTGGTTTGCCTGGGGGCGTGGGAGAGGGTGGGCAGCGTGGGTGGGAGAGGATTAGCGAGCGCCGAGGCTGCTGGTGTGGGCAGCGGGGACCTCTGGGTGCACATATTCCTTGTCTTTGGGTGCAAATACTCCTTGTTTCTGGGTGCATGTATCCCTTTTTCCTGGGTGCAAATACTCCTTTTCCCTGGGTGCAGATATCCCTTGTCCCTGGGTGCAGATATCCCGTGTCTCTGGGCACTGGAACGGTTGCTCATGAGCCAAGGTGTCTCTGAAAGTGCTTGAGCCTTTCCTGGGCTGCAGGTACGCGTGGCCAGGCAGAATCCTCGATGCTCAGGTGGGGCTGGGCAGGAGCCGAGCCTGGGGCTGCTCACAGGTAAATAGGTGGGTGGGAGGTCACGGCTGCCTGGAGGACGCGCGGCTCTCTGGGGTTGCCCACCCAGCTCCTGGAAAGCCAAGGAAGGGATTAACCTCTGGCTGGCAAAGGCGCGCTGGAGCGCTGCCCTGGCTGTGGCAGAAGCCAGCTCTGGGCTGTCACTTCTCGCCCCGCTGACGCGCTGCCGTCGGTGCCAGGTCTGCGCAGCCCGGCAGCTGCCGGCTCCGCTGGGGAACAAGCCTGGAGCCGGGTCCCAGGCTCGGTCACGACGCTCCCTTTGCTCTAAGTTCACACTTGCTGCCCCTGCAGGGGTTGGAGGCCAGGCTGGGCTCTGCAGAGAGCCCCTCGCTTGTTCTCCTCCTTCCAGCAGCACTCAGCTGCGAGTTGAGGTGCCCAGTGGTGTGGCAGGAGGGTCTCACCCTCAGGATCTGGCCCTGGATTGTGGGGGAACCCTGAGAGCTCCCATCCAGCCCCCACCAGCCCTGATTCCCCAGCAGGGCTGTGCCCACATAACCTCAGCTCTGGCTGGAGCGGCAGCGCTGCCGCATCCCTGCTGCCAGCCCTTCCTCCTGGGGCAGTTTGCGTTCGCTTTCCTGCTGTTCTCTTCTGCTGACGCCCTCCCTGGCCCCGGGGGTTGGCCCCTTCCAGCCATGCCGAGCCCTGGGCACCTCCTCAGCCCAGGCTGCCCCAGCAGAGCGGTGCCGAGGGGGTTTCTCTCTCTCTCTCTGCCGTGTTCCCGAGCGAGCTGAGGCCTGTGGACTCCCCGCACGTGTGACTCGCCGCGCTCACCGCGGAGGGACCAGCACCTGACCCATTTTCCCCGCTCAGGCTCACGTTTCCACAGCCGTTACCATGGCTGTCCAAATTCCTCCCCAGAGCTTGTTTTTTTCCTCGCTGAAGGCTGCGGCAAGCGGAACACGAGCAGGATAAAAAACATAAGTCCTCGCGAGTCTCCACTATCTGTCCTCCTGATCCCATCGCTCCAGACGGCCGATTAACCTCCCTTTGAAATCCCTGCCAGGGCAGAGCCTGCCCGGCTGCTCTTCCCCTGGCCCCAGCCTCCCACGCCAATCCCGGCCACGCTCCATCACACTGCGTCTCCGTGTCCCGCGGCGCTGACCCGCCCGGCGCTCACACCTACGCCCTCGGCCAGGCTTTTCCGAGGGTCCGCAGGGCCCTCCGTGACCCGTCCCGCCGTGTCACCCGTGCAATTCGTCACCGGGGTCCATTAACCAGAGGGGACAAAGAATTGTAAGCGCAGAATCACGGGTGCAATCAATCAGCGACGGGGGGCAATTAATGGCAGCTGCCAAAGTGCTCTCGGGAGCACAATCGCTGGCTCCGGGGGCTGCTCGCGGCTCCCTGCCCGGCCTCCGGCCGCAGCCCCGCGGCACACGCGCACTCGAGGGGCTGCCCTGGCGGCTCCCTCGCCCTCGGAGCCCCCAGCTGTGCCCGAGTCCCTCCCGCTCCCCAGGTGACCCCCTCTTCTTGGCACCGCAGGCAGCTAAATTGGTCTTGAGTTGTTCTTTTCCACCCACCCCTTAGTCACTCTTCCCTGGCAGGCAGCGCTGCGGAGCGGTGGGAGGCGAACGCATGTGAAACTCAGGCAGGAAAATGAGATTTCAAGAAAAACCAGCTCGTCGCTGAGGCACCGAAGCGGGCAGAGTGACTTCCAGGGCAGGTTTCCCATGTTGAGGGTGCACGGGGCAGACCCCGGCTCAGGCTGGGGCTGAGGGGCCGTGGCTCTGGGGAAGTGCAGCTCTTGCAGATGCTCCGCTGCAGAGCTGGGGATGCTGTCCCAGGGAGCTGCTGCCGCTCTCCCATCCCGTGCCTCCCGCAGCCTTTGCTCTGCTGATATCCTTAGCCCCAAATCACCATTTCCCCCCCTCTTTGAAAGTCTCTGTTTCACTGCGGGCAGGTCCGGTCATGCTCAGCACACGCTCAGGTGAGGCATCTGCGGCATGCGGAGAGCTGGGCAGCCCCAGAGCCGCCACGCTCAGCGCAACAGGGAGCAAAACCCAGCCCAGGGCTGGAGCACAGAGCTGCTTTTCCTTGACACCATTCACAAACTTGTCTCCACCTCCGCCAGCGAGAGCTGAGCTCAGCTCCAACCTCACTCCCCGGGACGCTCAGTCACCCACGGGCAGCCCGGCGGAGCTCGGAGCCTGCGGTGCGAGGTGCTGCGTGGACAAGTGTGAAAAGATAGTATCACTGCAGCCGCTCCAGGAAACCGGTGCTAGAACTGCTCCTGGAAGCTGCCGAGACTGGCAGAGACACGAGCGTGGCCCCGCGTGGCTCGATAACAGAGCCCTACAGGCTGCCCATGCCCTGCAGCCCCAGCCAGGGGACCTTCCGTCCTCCAGCGCTTAGGAAAAGCTTAGCCCTGCTGGGAAACTCGGAGGCTTTCTGGTTTCCCCTTCGTCCCCCTAACTCGCATCTGTGTTTATAAATATTTCTTTCTCTCGGGAGGTCTTAAAAATCCACTCCCCCTGCCTAATTTAGTGGATGTTCTGTATTTCCCGGCTGCCCCTGGGTTTGCTGCTGCGGGTTTTTTTTCCAGGAACCTTGTAGGTTCAAGGCTGCAGAGAAAGCTCCTGATGCTGGGAGGAGGTCCGGAGCGGCCGGGTCAAGGCGAGCAGCGGTGAAGGCGTGTGGCCGGGGGCGGGCAGGACCTCGGCGGACGGTTGCCATTAGGGATTAGTTAAAAATAGCAGGGAATGCGCAAAGATTTGGCACGTGGCTCACCAAGTCTTTCCTCCACGGATCGTTCGCCGCTGTTGGGTTTTCGTGCGTGCTTAAGAAAAGCCCCCACTTGAGCAGGAAGGGCGGACAAATCGGTTCTGGGAAGGCCTGGAGGCGCACACGCCTGGCTCTTACCTGGGTTTGGGGAGCAAAATCCAGGGGGAAGGAGGACGCTTCATCGTGCAAGTGGCGCTGGGATCACTCCAGAGCCGCAGGAACAAATGCCAACCTTGCTCTGCTTTGCAACTGCGTCCTCTCCACGGCAGCGTTCCAGCGCAGACCTTCCTCTTCCTCACACCCTGAAGTTCTTCTCCTGAGCTCAGAGGAGGTCAGCGTTCAGGCCTCTGTGCAAACCGGCTCCTTCCAGCAGAGGGTAGCAATGCGTGTGCGCGCTCTGCTCCTTAGAATAAAAGGGTTTAAAATCATTTAGCCAAGAGCCTCATCTCCTGAGCCCCTGACTTTTGGAGAAGCTCGGGTCCGAGAGCCGGAGGGGCTGCAGCCGGGCGCTTGCCTCCCTCTTGCTGGAAGGGAAAAAGCCTCCAAAAGGTCCAAGGTAACGACATCAGAGGTTCTAGCTCAGGAAGGAAGTTGGCAGGAACGTTTAGGTATGGAAACGCCTTTTAGAAGGCATCAGCCAGACCTGCCCCAGCAGAGCCATGCCTCTGAGGAGGGGGGGAAATAAGGAAGGAACAACTGAATTTGCCTTTTCTTTGGTTTTTCTTCGTCGGCTGCTGCACCGAAGGCTGCTGGAGCAGAGCAGGGATAAGGACACGTAAGGTTCTGGAAAGCCAGAGAGGGATTTGAAGGCTGAGAAGACAGCGGCAGCGCAGCAGATGCTTTTCCCAGCAAGGACTGGGACCGGCTCGTCACCAATGGGCAGAAGTTGCCTTTCCTCAGCTCCCGCTTGGCTGAGCGTGATGCAGGGTACAAAACCACCCAGCACTTAGACAAAACACAGCGTGAGCGGCATCCCAAACAAGGAAGGGCAGCAGGGAAACAGCGCACGGCTTCGCTTTGGAGCTCAGGTGTTATCGAGTCCAGCAGAGACTTGGCGAGGAGAAGTTTAGCTTGCTGCAAGAGCTTTAGGTCCTACCTCAGAGAAGTTCTTCCTCTGATACTCCCAGCCTCGCTGCCAAGGGCAGAGGCTGAGGGGCTTCAGCTTCTGCCAGGGTCAGCTGCTTCCCCTCCTGTTTCTAAGGTACCAGGAGTATGTCCCAAGAGAACCAGCCTCTGGCTGCCCATGTCCTCAGCTACCTGAGCATCCCCAGGGAGAAAAAAGCACAGGAGAGCAGCGGCTGGGTCCATGGCGCAGCCTGACAGAGCTCGTGTTTCACGTGAGAGCAGCGAGGCTGAGAGAGAAGCAGCAAAGGTTTGCTTGGAGATCCCCAGATATACCAAGGAGGTGCCAGAAGGCCACAGGAGGTGAAGGACCAGCGAGGAGCCCCAGCTGAGCCTCCTAAGGACTTACCTGGGCAGCCGTGGGCAGCGGCAGGGCAGGAGGCAACGCGCACCCTGCTCCCGGCTGCCTTTCAATCGCTGGGGAGGGGAAGGGAGACAATAAAAGGCAAGAAGATGGCAAACAGAGCCCTGTCTCCATGGCAGCCTGCAGCTCCACTTCTAAATTTTCCCTGTTGGTGAAGGGGACGCTTCTCCCCTGGATGCTTCTGCAGGAGCTTCGCAGCAGAAAGAGCCTTAGTCCAGGTATTTCCTGGCTGGCTTGGGGAAGAAGCCCTTGGTGCTTGTCAGGACCTGGGGCGAGCAGGCTGGCTGTCCCTCATCGCCCTTTTATCCACACTTAGGGGGATGGAAGAAGCTACGTGCAAAGCCTGTGGAAGCGGAAAGCCGGGAGGAAAAGTATTTCAGGCTCCTCTCAAGTTACATGAAGTTCTCGCTATATTTAGCTGGACGGACAAGCCCCTTCCATCAATTAGACCCTAGAGAAGGCGTGTGGGAGACGCGTAGGACACCAAACCTCACCAGCCTGGCTGCTGCCAGCGGCTCTGCCCATTAGCGCCGGGCAAGAATCAGAGGGTGAGAATCAGAGGGCAAGGATCAAAATGCAAGGATCAAAAGGCAAGGATCAAAAGGCAGCATCTCTGCAACTTCCTGACCACGCTTGGAGGCACCTGCAAGATGCACGGAGCCGCTGAGCTGCCCAGAGCAAGCCAGTCCCTGGCCGCCAGGTTTTTTGGATGCTCCCCCCACCCTCCGTGCTCCCACCCTGGCAGATTGTATTTTACAGGGTCGGAAATAGATGCGTGAGAAGGGGCCTCGCGGCTCCCGAGTGAAAGCTGTGCTCAGCTGTCACCCACCCCGGCACCAGCTGCCAGGCCCAGACGGCTCCCGAAATAACTAAACCTGCGGCGGGGATACGAGAGCTCCCAGGCGAGGAGAGGTCCTTTGGCACCCACCAGCCTCGGGGAGATGGGCCACCGTGGGGATGGTACCTTCTGCAAGGTCCTCCTTCAGAACAGGAGCCCCCCTCTCCCCGACAGCATCCCCAGGCTGCAGAAATCCCTCCCGAGAACTTGCCCCGTTAGCAGAGGGGTCCCGTGAGCAGGAGCCTGAGCGGGCGCCGGTGGCCTGGCTGCCGGTGGCTGTCACAGGAGGGCCAGGCTGGAGCTGGTGGCCGTTCCCTGGCGCTGGTGTCACCCTTCAGGTGTGTTGGCCACAGCCACGGCGAGTTCCCCCGCACCTTCAAAAGACAAAAGCGGGGCCCGGATCGTTGCCGAGTTTCCAATTAGCAGGGCTTTAATTGCAGTATTAGTCGCTCATTAGCGGGGAAAAGCCAGATGCTGTTAGGAATTAAGCTGAAGAGATCTTTCTCCCCACCCCAGGAATATTTAACGATGTCTCATACAAGTGTTTCCTTTGTACCGGGAGCATGATTGAGCTGACTCGTGTGGGTGCCGAGCTGGTGAATCACGGCTGAGCTCCCGAATCCCTCTGGCAGCCTCTGAGGAGGGCTGGGTGCTGCTGGGTGCCACAGCCGGGGTGGCTTCATGTGTGGTCGAGTGAAGGTTGGGAGCTGGAGGGTCCTGGAGCTGCGTTGAACCTAAACCAGAGGGAGAAAGCGCTTGGGCTGTGGGCTGAGCGGGGAGCTGGGGGTGTCACGGGTAGGACTAAGGGTTCCTTGCAGAAATACGGGGCATCAGGAGCACAAAGAAGAGCTCCTGACCAAGCCAAGGTGGTGATAAGGTGGAGCATCGGGCTCCTGGAGCAGTGCAGGGGTATTCTCACAATCTCCTGCTGCTCCGCACTTGCCTCCAACAAGGGCAGGGCATCACATGGAGCCAGCACAGCTTGGGAACCACCCCCCTGAAGCCAGACGGGGATACAGGGACAGGAGAAAGGCTGGGGCTGTCTCGAGCCCAGCGCCTGATAACACTGTTTGGATTTGCTATTTAATATAAACTGCAGCTGTGTGGAGCAGAGCTGGGGTGTCCCGGCCCCAGAAATCCCTTACTCTGTGCTCACAAACACGGGCTGGCTCTGGAAACAGCCCCAGCACGGCACAAATGCTCATCGTGGGCTGCCCAGGGACCATCAGCTCCTCAGCATTGCCTTTTAATGACACCGTCCCATTGCTGACCGCTGGCGGGTGGGAGCAGGTTCCGCAGGTGATGCCTTATCTCCTGTCACCGCGTCATTCGAGGACCGGCCGAGCCCAGGGATGGGTTGTGCCACCCCAGCCCAGCCCAGCCCTGTCTTTGCTCATCTCCCGATTTTCCCGTGAGCTGCAACTCCCCGCGAGCTGCCCGGGCAAACACCAGCTTTTCCCGGGAATAGACTATCACCAGCCACCAGCACCAAGGTTTGTCTCGCTCCGAAGTCCCTCTGGGGCTGGGGAGACAGAAAGAACGATACATCCCTTTTTCCAGCCCGTAGATTTGCTGGTGCTGCTGGTTTGCGCTCAGGCCGACCCTCCAGGAAGCGTTTGCTGGAGAGAAAGCACCAGGCTCTGCAGAAATGCCACTGGCAGGAGCCACGGGGCTTTGCTGACTGGCACCGATTTTCTGTGGGTTGAGCAATCGGCCCCGGGTAGGGACAGGAGCCTGTCCCCGCTCAGCCGGGGCTCCCACACCGGGAAGCGCTGCCATCTCCCCACGGAGGGTCCGGACGGTGTGGAAGGAGGCACAGCACGGCGGGTGTCAAGCCAATATCCCCCAAAGCTCGCTCTGCGGATAGGAGTCATTGTTAATTGGAGAAGTTCCTCTTGTTCTTTCCCCAAACGTCGCTCGAGCCAGTCACCCCAACGCCGCCGACATCACCACGCAGGCGATTTCACCCTGCCCTCCCACTAAAGCCACTTGTTGCCTCATCCCCGGGCAGGATTGGTGCCTTGATTGCTCGGTGGCTGGAAGAGAGGTCAATGCAGCTCCTCGACGCTGAATTCAGCGCTGATTCTTGGCTTTTCCAGCAGGAGGAAGGGCAGCATAAGTGACCTTGACCTGAGCTGCCCTCCTGCAGGGGCTAGGCTCAAGGAGGCAGCGCTCGGTGCTGCCGCTGAGCCTCCAAACAGATGCAAATCATCTTTCTCCCCGTTTTTTTCCCCCCTATTGAGCAATTGCACCTTCACCTCCAGCGGGACGACGGGTGGGTCACGGCGTAAGAGCCCAGCTGCCGGGACACCCTGGCAGAGCCGCGGCCCCGTCGTACGGGTGCACTGGCACCGAGCCCACCCAGCTCCCTGCCAGCTCCTCTCAACGAGCTCCAGCCCGTGGGTGTGAATTCTCTCAGTGTTCATCGCAATAACGTGAAGTGTGATGGACTCCCGGGCTATTAGAGTGGATGTAACGTCTAATTGAGGCTATTGCTTATTCTTCGGCTGGAGCGTGTCGTCGTCGTCCCCCCCGCCCCGCTCCGCTAATGGCAAACCAGGGCGGAACACATGGTGCGGCGCTTTGTGCAGCCCGGGCTCCATTCAGCGCCTGCCGCCCGTCACAACGAGCCCAATGAATGGCGATGAATGAGCCGGGGGACAATGAGCCAGAGTGAATGAAAGCCTTGTCGGGGGGCCCTGCGCCGGCACCCGGCCACAATTGAGCGCCACAAGGCCGGCGCCTGCCCGGGCGGCGTTTGGATTCAGCCCCATTAGCGCGATGAGGGTGGAGATTACAGGGTGGGGGCGAGGTCGGCCCCGCTGCTGGGGCTCTCCGAGCCCTATTGCTGCCATTTCTTTGGAGGTCAAAATGAGCAGGGGCAGGGAGAGCCTGGCTCCAGCTGGGCATGGGGAGAGCAGGCTGAGCTCGTAGGGCCGAGCAGAGACGGGTAGATGCTCAGGCAGCCAGAGGTGGGTCTGTCTCGTCAGCTTGGTGTTCGGCAGCCTGTGGGGTTGGCAGGTCCAGAACTCGGAACCTGGTTTCAATTGCAGGTCCCGACCCCAGCTCAGTGGGGTTGCTGCACTCCAAGGTTTGGGTTAAGCCATTCTCTTCATTTAAACCCCAGCCAGATGCTCCAGGTAGCACGTGCGTGGCTTTCCAGCATGGAAATGCCCACATATTTCCCCTACGGCCACACTCCCGGTGTCTCGAAGACCCAAATCGCTGCGTAAACCAGGGGCGCATCAGCTGGCAGCGACCGAGGGCAGGAGGAAGGAGGCTGCTCCTGGATCCAGGCGCTTGGCAGCTGCTGCTGCTGCTGCTTCTGTGTTATCTCCGCGTCTCCCAACAAACACCCAAATGTGTGGGTGCATCTGCACAGAAACGATGAATAATAATTGGAGAGGGGAAAAGGAGTAGGCGAGAGAGCGCAGGGGAGGAGGAGGCTTTCGCACGCCGAGGGGAGAGGAACAGGATCAGCGGGGAGGGAGTAACACGGCGAAGCCTGGAAGGAAGCGGAGGCTCTTGCGAAGGTGACCTGTGTGGGGAAGGCAGAGGAAGCAGCCGCCTGCGAAACCTCTGCGAGGAAAAGCCTTCAAAGAAACGGTGCTGCAAGGAGCTAAGATTGAAATCCCCGCAGCCCATTCAGAAAGGAGGCGACAGGGAGAGCGGCTCTCCCACGTGCGCCTGCAGGCTGGGCACGACTGCCGTCAATCTCAGCTGCCATTCACTTTTTCCTCTCTGTTTCTGCACAAATAAGAGTGGGCACAGCCACGTGTTCAGCCCCTGGTGCCGTGGGTTCAGCCCACGCTGCCCGGGTGGTTGCTGGGGTCTGTCCCACGGGTGATCACCTCCCGCGGGGCTCAGCGCTCCAGCTCCACGGGTTTTGGTAAGGGTCCCTCGAAAGGTGACGGGGCACAGGCAACTGCCCCCAGCACCAGCTCCCCCCAGGGCTCCCACCGACGCGGGGCTCGTGCCATCGCCCCGGCTCCCTCCTCGCCGCGGCACCGACAAAAGAGCTCCAAGGGGCTCATTTTCTGGAGGCGGCCGAGCACAAGGGGAAGGCTCGTGCCTTTTCTGCCTCCCCGTCCTCGTTAATTGGTGAGTGACGGGGCAAATCACCTTTCAAAGTAATCACGTTTAGCTCAGCAAACCAATCTGGCTCCCCGCGGAGCCGCACGGTCACCGGGTTTTATGCAGGGGAAGGCGCAACGTGTGCCACAGAGGCTGCACGAGGAAGGGGGACACGCGTGGTCCCGGCTTTTGGAGGTGGCTCAAAGCTGGAGCAGAAGCCTGTGCTCCCCGCTCGCCTGCTGAGCTCCAGCTGTGCCGTCCCCAGAGCCCTTCTCTTTCTGCCGCGCTGCGCGTCAATGCCGACTCCTCCACAGCTTCCCAAGTGCTCATTTGGAAATCGAAAGGGGGAAGAAGGAGAAAGAGACGTGCCCAACCCTCTCAGGCATGTGTAGGAGGGCTGGGATTGATTGAAACACCTCCTGCCAGGAGGCTGGAAAGTCCCAGCTCTCCCTCCCCACGTTTCTCCTGCTTTCTGCAGGCTCTCAAGAAACCAGGGACATCTACCCGAGGGTGCTCTGGTCAGCCTGGCATCGCCAGCGAGCAGCTCCATGCACCCTGCGCTGCTCCGTATTTTAAGACGTGAAGCCTCCCTGACACCTTTGCCCTCGGTGTCTGTAAATACCCCGGTGGGTTCCCCCTGCCCAGGTCTCTCGCGATAGGCAGCGCCTTGGCTACCGCAGCACGGCCCTTTCTCCTCCGCGGCCGCACGCACGGGAGCGCGGCGTGAGGAACACGCTGGCAGAGCAGCCCCCTGTGCCAATGACCCAGCTCCCTGCAGCAATTCCTCCCCTTCCGCGCACACGACGCCTCTTACCCCGTTAGAAATGAATGAAGCTGAAGCCATCGATGGCTCCCGGCGCGGCAGCATCCAGGCGGCAGCTCAGACCTCGCCTCTTCCTTACTTCTCTTAAGCTCCCAAAAATGGATTTAGGGATTAGAGCGGATAGTCTGTCTTCCTAGGACTTTGCTCTGACACTTAATCAATCCAGGTCCTCAGGGCACGGAGAAGAAGAAAACAAATGGAGCTGAGGGATGAGCGCAGGTCAGTGTTACCCTGCTCGGGAGGCAGCGGAGCAGGCGTTAGGCAGGACACGATGAAGAACAGGAGAAACACAGGAGCAACCCTAGACCTTGAGGCTGAGGCAGCGAGGATGCTCTGGCACCCGGCACCTGCACCCCCTCCACTGCCCAATGCTCTCCCAGGGCACATCACACCCCCACGGTCCCTGCTCGGGCGATGGGAGCCTGGCACGGAGAAGAGACGAACCGTGCAGAGCCAACACCACCCAGAGCAATAGGACAAGAAGAACTGGCCTCAAGTTCCACCAGGGGAGGTTTAGGTTGGAGCTGAGGAACAATTTATTCCCCACCGTCAAGGGTTGCCCAGGCCTGGCCCAGGCTGCCCAGGGCAGGGGTGGAGTCCCCCTGATCCCTGGAGGGGTTTCCAAGCCGTGGAGATGTGGTGCTGAGGGACACAGGGCAGTGGTGCCCTGGCAGGGCTGGGGGAACGGGTGGACTCCATGATCTGCAAGGTCTCTTCCAAGCAGAATGACCCCCCAGGGAAGTGCGCACGCTGAGGTGCCCTTTGCACAAACCCAGACCACAGTCACAGCCCCTCACCCACCTCCCCAGCCACCCTTTAACCACTCTGCTTTCTCTGCCCCGCCAGGCTCGCAGCTCCCAGGCGCGGCAAGGGCTTTGCTATGATCGCAGCGGCCGCCGTCTCTCCCCGCGTCCCCGACCCCTCACGCCGCGGTTGCGCCGGGCTCCGCTCCCCCCGCTGCCTGCCCCTCGCCCGGGACCAGCATGGGCAGCGTCAGTAGCCTCATCTCCGGCCACAGCTTCCACAGCAAGCACTGCCGAGCCTCCCAGTACAAGCTCCGCAAGTCGTCCCACCTGAAGAAGCTCAACAGGTACTCGGACGGGCTGCTCCGCTTCGGCTTCTCGCAGGACTCCGGCCACAAGTCCAGCTCCAAGAGCAGCAAGAATGAGGACTTCTTTTACATCAAGGTCAGCCAGAAGACCCACCGAGCGGACTATACCTCACTGGCCGGCGGGGAGCTGGGCAGCCAAGCTGGGACCAGCGGGATGGACTTCGGGACGCCCACGCCGCAGAAGCTGATGCCCTTTCCCACTCAGCTGGAAGTGGTTAGTAGGGGAGCTGGTGGGGGGCCCCAGAGCTGGGGGGTGTCCCCCTGGGCTGCGTCTGCCCTTGGAGCGGGTGCGGGTCCCAC
Source organism: Todus mexicanus (assembly GCA_013389965.1). Lineage (NCBI taxonomy): Eukaryota > Metazoa > Chordata > Aves > Coraciiformes > Todidae > Todus > Todus mexicanus. Next base: position 15,759 of record WEIS01030862.1, on the reverse strand, counting down.
CACGGGGTTGTCCTGGTCCAGGAGAAGGATCAGAGAAAGTAGTTTGTGCTGAGGAAGCAGGAGGAGAGGGACAGCAGGGGGCTGCTGGGGGCACCCTGCCACCCTCTGCCTTCAGGAATTGGGGTCATCAACGTGACCCGTGTCCTTCCATCTCCAAACACGCCCTTTGCCTCCTGGCAGAGGCAGCTTTAGCCATCGGTGTCCTCCCTAGTTTTCGGCCCTGGATGGGGACCCGAGCTGTCCTTGCCGGGGGGGGTCTCATCCTGCGGGGCAGAAGGGATGGGGGAGGACTGGCGAGGTGGTGCCGCTCTGTGCCGACGGGCTCTGCTCTCCTCCCCAGGGTGCCGAGAAGCCGGCTGCGCGCCCCACGGCCTTCAAGCCGGTGCTGCCCCGCTCGGGCGCCATCCTCCACTCGTCCCCGGAGAACGGGGGGCACCTCTCCCAACAGCTTCACCCCCCAGACAAGGCCAAGGAGCAGGAGCTGAAGCCGGCGCTGTGCTCGGGGGGTCTCTCCGACTCCGGCAGGAACTCCATGTCCAGCCTCCCCACGCACAGCACCAGCAGCAGCTACCAGCTCGAACCCCTCATCACGCCCATGGGACCCATCAGCCGCTTCGGGGGCTCAGCCCACAACATCTTGCAGTGCGCCATCATCCAGGACAGCAACATGATGAGCCTCAAGGCCATGTCCTTCTCCGACGGGGGCAACAAGATCCTCAACCCCGGCAAGGCCCCTCACCATCACCGCGCCGCCGCCGAGAAGGCCACTTGCATCCGTTCGCCCATCTCCACGGACGAGTCCACCATCCAGGAGCTGGAGCAGAAGCTGCTGGAGAGGGAGGGGGAGCTGCAGGAGCTTCAGTCGAGCTTCGAGGAGAAGGAAATCAGCTCCTGCCAGGTTTACGAAGAGAAGCAGCGGCGCTGCAAGGAGGAGCTGGAGGGCCTCAAGCAGAAATGCAACAGCAAGCTCAAGCAAACCTCGCAGAAAACGCAGCGGACGCAGCAGGTCCTTCACCTCCAGGTGTTCCAGCTGCAACAGGAGAAGAAACAGCTCCGGGAGGAGCTGGAGAACCTCCTCAAAGAGCAAAACCTGCTGGAGACCAAGCTGAGGTCCTACGAGAAGGAGAAGACCAGCTTCGCCCCGGCGCTGGAGGAGACCCAGTGGGAGGTAAGTGGCGCTGGAGCTCCAGGAGGTGTTGGGCTGCCGGTGCCGAAGGGCCGTGCACGGGTCCCACCGGCTTTGTCTGGGGCACGGCTCTAACTCGGGTGCTGGATCCCTCCCCACAGGTCTGCCAGAAATCCGGGGAGATCTCCCTGCTGAAGCAGCAGCTGAAGGAGTCCCAGACGGAGCTCAACACCAAGACCACGGAGATCCTCAGCCTGAAGGCTCAGCTGAAGGAGGTGAGGATGAAGATGGAAGGGCTGGAGATGAAGACCCAGGACCTGGAGGGCTCCCTGCGCACCAAAGCCATGGAGCTGGAGGTGTGCGAGAACGAGCTCCAGCGCAAGAAGAACGAGTCCGAGCTGCTGAGGGAGAAGGTGAACCTGCTGGAGCAGGAGATCGTGGAGCTGCGGACGGAGCTCGCCGTCCTCAAGGAGCAGCTGAGCGAAGCCCGGGAGGTGGCCAGGCCCTGCGCCGGCGGGGACGATGCTCTAGCCCTGCAGGGAGAGGTGGAGAGGCTGAGGGCAGAGCTGAAGGCCGAGCGCGACACCAATGAGCAGATGACCTCCAGCTTCCAGCACGAGCGGCAGACGTGGAAGGAGGAGAAGGAGAAGGTGATCCACTACCAGAAGCAGCTGCAGCAGAGCTACCTGCACATGTACAAGAGGAACCAGAACCTGGAGAAGATGCTCCACCAGCTGGCCGCGGGGGAAGACGGCAAGGAGCCCATCGAGCTGGATATACCCGGCGCCGACGTCCCCTACGAGGACATCATCGCCACCGAGATCTGAGCCGGCTCTGCCTTCTCCTCCTGGCAGCTCGAGGGCGGGTGGCAGCGCGGCCCCGCGGCTCGGCCCCCGCCGTGTACAGTCCTGATGAGCCATGTATTTATTAGCGGANCGCCATGTCTTTATTAGCGGAGCCGGCGGCCCGGCCGGCTCGCCAGCCCCTCTCCCCGCCCCGCGGCCGCCTGTCGTGTTCCAGAGGTGAACAAGCAACTCGTGCCAATGGTGACGTGCCAGCAGCTCCCCCTCGCCCCCGCTGCCACCCCAGCAGCGTCCTCTCTGCCCCCTTGTAGGACTGAGAACCCCGCGACGGGGGCGGCCAGGGAACAGGGCTTCAGGAAATCACCTCCCAGCGGGTGACGAGATGATGCAGAACTCCCGGGGGATGCTCTGCTCCGGGCTCCGGGGGGTCCCGTCCCATCACGGTGGAGCCCTGGGGACGGGGACACCACAGCCCACCCCGCTGTCCTCAAGAGGAATCGGCCCCTGCACATTTCCAGCCGCTCCCCGCCCGGGGGCCGCGCTGCTCTCACACCTTCACCTCCACGGGTGCGGTGGGAGCAAGGAGCTGCCTCCTCCTTCCTGCACAGGCTGCGCATCCCCTTCTCCCGTCCTTCGGCTGCTGCAGTGCCTCAGGAAGGACCCTACACGCGCACATACCACACACACCTCGTTAGAGCCAACACCCCCCCCGAAATCCCCTTCCCCTGACGAGCACAGCCCACCCCGCACCCAGCCCGGCCCCCTCGCTGCCCCGCGCAGCCGCGGCGAGCCCGGCGTTCCCCGCTCCCTCGATCGACTCCGTGCTGCCGGACGAGCAGCTGGATTGAAGAACTCCCCGAGATTCCCGAGCCACGGTCTGACCCAAGAAACCCAGGGGGCAAATCGGTTGAGCTCTCCCCACGCGCTCTCACTCGCTGCCACCGTCCCTCTGCCTTACTCCTCCTGTGCCCTTAGGTCCGCGGGATCCCACCAGCAGGTCCCAAACCAACCCCTTCAGTTTGGTTTTCTACCCCAGCTCTTAAATTTCCCTCCAGCCACCAGCCAGCGGGTAACGAGGCTGCCCCGCGGTGTCTCTCCCGTCCCCCCGCGCCTCGGCACAGGCCAGGAGGGATCGCGCCGGCGTCACGCCTGCCAGGCTGGAGGGCTCCAGCCGGGACCGCTCCGTGCCCGTGCAACGGGATATTTTTCCCTCGGCCTCTTTGTTTACCCACTGACGAGCTCGTGCCAGGGTTGCGCGGCGGGTCTCGTGCAGTCCCACACCGCAAATTCGGCCAAGGAAGGGCTCCAAGCTGTGCACGAGCAGCAAAATTCAGCACCCCTCACCCAGATCCAGAGCCAGCCTGGAAAGGCGACACACGGAAACCAGTCTGTGCCTTCTGCACCTGCCCCCGAGCACACCCCACAAGCCGCCCCGGGGCATCCCGGCCTGTCCTGGGCATCCCGGCCGGTCCCGGGGCTGGCACACAGCACAAGCTGATCCTTAACCATGGTCCACTGGAGAAATCCAGCCTGAAATCCCAGTTCCAGCCCCGCGGCTGCAGGGTCGGGGCCGCGTCGGGTCAACTGAGGCTTTGCCCAGACCTGCTGAAGGATGTTCTGGAGAGCAGAGAGTTGAGGGATGAAGGACGGCACCCGGCTCCGCTCCGGCTCGCGAGGCCAGAAGGGATTTTCTGCATCATCCGAGCCATAGCCCCGCACCCAGGGCTCTGCACCCAGGGCTCTGCACCCTCTCCGCACCCAGTGCCAAACCCGGGGGGTAGCGAGGGGAGCAGAGCCCTCCCCGGCTGCCCCGTCGCGCAGCCCCCAGCGAGGCGATGCCCGCGCCTGTCCCCCCAGCCCTGCTCCCGCTCCCCCTGCCCCCAGCCAGCGCTGTCCGATGTGAGCGCCCGGAGGCGTCGCCGTGCTGCCTTTGCACATCGCTGTGTGTGACCGTCCGCATCGCAGGTGTGTCGCTCCCGGCGCCGAGCCGGGCTCAGCCTGGACAGACAATTATTTTTCTGCAGGTTTTTTTTTTTGGTTGTTTTTTTTTGGATGTTCTTTCTGGTGACCGATGTAAACTACTGGTAATTTTATGTTTTTTATTTATAAATAAATTTTTTAAAACTGACTCAGCCTCGGCTGGGCAAGCGGTCGGAGGGTTTCCACCACCACCACCATCGGCAACGCCGCCGCTTTCTCCGGGGCACCTCACCTGCCTCGAGCCACAAATGATTTATCACGGCCCACCACAGATCCCCTTTGGGGACATCCTCCCCCCCGGCCCCTGTTCGGCCGCGTGGGCGAGCGGCGTTATCGGCGCCGTGCAGCTGGGATAATCCGTGCGTGGAAAAGCGGCGGCGCCGGGGAGGAGATAATCCATCCGCCTGGCCCCGCTCCCAGCCTGCGCCCCGTGGGCTTCGCCCTCCTGCTCTGCAGGTGGCACCGATTTTTGTCCCCCTGCCCAGCGCCCCGGCAGCCCCCGACCCACCGTCCCCACTGCCAGCGGCTCCGTCTCCTAAGGAGAGCCGGGGAAAACGATCCCGGAGCGAGAGATACGGTGGAAACGCCTTAAGGAACCCAAGGCCGTGTTTTGACTACCGAAGCCGCCTTCCTCCCCAAATCATCGTCCCGCAGCCTGTTTGGGCTGCACGGGTCCGGCGGCTTCGCAGACCTAACGACCACAGGGGCGAAAAATAGGGAGGGACACTCAAACTGCAGGAACCGTGATGGAACCGTGACTCATCCTGACTCATGGAGCTGTTTCCACGGGGCGCTCGCCCAGCACAGCACAGGGCTGGGGGGGTCCAAGCCCCACACGAGCTGCTCCAAGCCCCTCAAAAAGGGCACCCGGCGCCCACTGCCACTTCCCAAAGAAGCTTTGGCTTTGCTCACGCTGCCCGAGCCGGGAGGGGAGGTTATTTTTAGAGCCTTTGGAAACTGCCGAGGAGAAAGGAGATAGAAAACCACAGGCGAGGACTCTCCTGAGTGGCACCTTCTGCCACAAATCCCCTCTAAGCGTCGCCCCCCACCATCCGCGGGTGCTGCCGGCTCAGCCCAGCCCTTCCCAGCTTCGTCCACAGATCTGGGTGAGGGGAGCAGCGAGGAGAGGACCCTCAAGCGGCCGCTACCCCAAGGGACAGCCCCGTCCCACAGCGCTCACCAGCAGAGACTCACCAGGGCTGAGGAGCAGGAGGCAGGGTCAGGAGCATCCTGAGGGCACCCACTCCACACAGGGACAACATCTTGGCAATATCCAGGACACCGAGAAGCCAAAACCCCAACCCTAAAGCCCATGGCTCCACTTCTGCCTTTAAAGCAGCTGAGGGTCCCAGCCCTTTTCCATCAAAGCCTGATGAAGCTCCTGATGAGGAGAAGCTGTGTCCGACCTCCCCTCCGGCAGTAGCAGCTTCCACCAGGTAGCGGCACCGCCTGGCCCTGCTCGGGCCGCTCCACGTCCAGCTCCAGCATTGGGGTGCTGCGGGACCATGAGGATCCCCTGGGTGAGCAGGGAGGGTAGGACGAGGTGATCCTTAAGGTCCCTTCCAACCCAAACCCCTCCAGGCTTCAGAGAATCAGAGAATCTTTGAGGGTGGAAAAGCCCCTCGGGATCGTCGAGTCCAATTTTAACCCTACTCTGCAAAATCCATCCCTAAACCATCTGCCCCAACACCACGATTCTGCGGAAGCCGAGCAGCGGGGGCCAGCCGTGGGCAGCCAGGCGGCGTCACGCCCAAGAGGAGGCGCGTTCAGGATGGAGCAGAAAGCCCCGATGGTATCGGGGTAAAACCATTCCCCTCAAGATCATAGAATCACAGAATATTTAAGACTGGAAAAGACCTCTTAGATCATCGAGTCCAGCCTAGGACCTACCACCACCACTCAGCTAAACCCTGCCACTAAGTGTGGCATCCAGGCTGGCCTTAAACACCTCCAGGGATGGTGACTCCACCACCTCCCTGGGCAGCCCAGCCCAGGGTTTGATCCCCCTTTCTGTGAGGAAGAGCTTCCCAACATCCAACCTAAACCTCCCCTGGTGCAGCTTGAGGCTGTGCCCTCTCGTCCTGTCACAAATCGCCTGAGAGAAGAGCCCATCCCCCTCCTGCCTACACCTTCCCTTCAGGGAGTTGTAGAGAGTGAGAAGGTCCCCGCTGATCCCCGGTGCTTCCTCTGCAGCAGGTTGGACAGGACTGGGATGGCGTATTGGACAGGACTGGGACGGTACCGGTGTGTACTGGGGCTCCTGGGCTGAGGAAGCATCTGAGCAGGAGCTGGCTCAGGTGTTGGGGGGCAGAAGGGGAGCAGCAGCCCCTGCTCGTGGGTCTCCCCCCATCGGTGGGGTTCTCGGCTTCGCCCGGGCGCGGGCTGAGCTCCGCTCCAGCTGCCCCAGCACCGCCCGGCCTCAGCCAGAAGGAGTTTGAATCGCTTGTTGAACTAATCAGCCGATGCAAATAAGCTTCAAGACGGCGAGAAGCTGATTTGCATCTTCTTTTAACACCGCCCCGATTCCTGCCTCAGAAGGGGGGGAGGGCAGAGTCAGCCCTAAAAATCTCAGTGGATCCCGGAGCAGGGCTGCCTTCGCCAGAGCAATTAAACCGAGCCCCCTCCTGCTCCAAGGGTGAGGGGGGGGGGTCGCAGGCAAAGCTGCTTTTGATGTGCAAATAACCCCGAGCAGCCCCCCCCAGCCCTCCCCAGCCTCGCATCTGCCAGTCCCAACCGAAAACCCAAGGGGCAGGGTTGGGGGGAAACGTCCAGCGCTGGCTCTGGCCGACAGCTGGTGTGTGCCGCGCCGACATCGGTTGGCGAGGGGGGCCCAGCCCCCCAGGCACCCTCATTAGTCAGCCCCGAAATAATGAAAATAAAAACCAAGGAAAGAAGAGAAAAGAGAAAAGGCGAGAGGGTGTCGAGGCGGCAGCTGGGAGAGCGGCAGCGTGGCGCACGCGGGGTACCTGCTGTCTCTGCGCCGGGAAATATTGGGCTGTTTGTTCAGCTCCCGGCTGAGAATCGCGCCAAGACGCGGCCCCAGGATGGCTCATGGCACAGCCTGGCCCGACACCGCGCACAGGGACGTCCCTTCCTCCCGGAACACCCCGGCCTTTGCTCCCCCAGCCCATTTTCCCAGTGAAGGGGCTGTGCCCTCAGCTCTGGGTGGCTCCCAGCTGGTGGCAGCTGAAGCGCTTTTGGTCAGTCCTCTCTCAGAAGGTCCCACGCCAAGCTTTGGCTGGTCACTCCTTGGAGCTTCTGGCCTGCAGCAAGCCAGGAAGCCACTCGGGGTGCCAGCAATGCTGTGCCTAAGCTCGCAGAGGTGTTTTCTCCAGGAGCCAGGGGGAACATAGAGATTCCTGCCCTGCTTCGAGGCTCTGGAGCTGGAAAAGAGCAGGTTCAGGTGCACCCAGGGAGGGCACAGGCAACACAGCCCCAGTCACTCCTCCTCTCTGGACTGACAAGGGACAGGTCAGAGCTGGATGTGACCCCCAAACCTCTGCCAGACTCATTAAACGGGAGCTCCAGCAGCAAGTAAACCCAAATTATCTCTGCTGAAGAGCCTCAGCAGGCTGGGTGGGGGCTATAAGCACCTCCCTCGACCTTGCCCCACCAGCACAGAGCCAGAGGACAAACCCTGACCCTGCTTCAAGATGAGGGTGGCTCATGCAGCCCTCGTTGCACACCCAGAAATGGGAGTGAAAAGCGTTCTCAGCACATTCTCAAGTGTTTTGCTTGTGTAAACGGCTTCCCCGGGGGCAAAGGAGCCACTGCTGGGAGACCCGAAGTTGTTCTCCCCCCCGAGAATCACGGCAGCCTCCGCTTCGCTCAACACCTTCCATATTTAATTTATTTAGATACTCTCTACATTAAAGTATTTTCATGCCAACACTCCCGCCCTCCCGATCCCCACCCTCCAGAAGAAATTCAGAGACTTGACACAGCTTCAGAGTGGAATGCACGGGAAGAAAAGTCGCGAGCGCGCCCAAGTTACAGAGAACACCGAACAAACTGAAGAAAGAGAGAGAGAGAGAGAGAGAGGACGGCACGGAGGAGGCCTGGGGGGAGCCAGAATGGGCACAGGAGCCCTGGAGTCACCTTCGCACCCCCCGAGGCGAGAGTTTGGATCACTAGACCAGAGCTTAGACTACATCAAAGGCTGGAATAAAGCAAGCGAGCGTGGCGGCGCGGCCCTGGGGCCTCAGGAGAACCGAGCTGGGAAAAGCCACAGATAGGACAAGGCGATGGGGCAACGCCGAGCTCTCCTGGGCGAAAGAAGAGAAGAAAGAGCAGCCAAATCTGCTCCTGGGCAGCAAAGCACGACGGTTCCCACCCGCCTCGGGACCCAGCGCCGCCCAGAGCACGTGTTGTAGCAGACTTCAAAATATCCAGTGTCACCCTCCTCGCTTTCTCCTGCCCTACAAGAACATTCTCCACAAGCCGCCTTCCCCCCAGCACAACCCGTCAGGTTAAGAGGGTTTGGGGGTTGGTCTCTTGTTTGGTTTTTTCCCCACATCTTGATCCCCGTCAGTAGCAGCACAAAGCCTCGAATCGCCTCCAGTTCTGCCTGTCTGGGCCGCTGCAGCTGCTGGGCTGCGCCTGGCACTGCCAGAATTCAAAAGAATAATTTAAAAAGAAAAAAAAAAGGGAGGGGAAAGTAGGAAATTTCACTGCCAACTTTAATTGAAGCCTCGAATTTGAGAATTTCAAGCCCCGGATTCGAGAATTCCGCCACCTTCAGGTAGCAGCCCACCAGCCTGAGGCTTCTGGAAAGCTCCCTGGTTGGTGGGAAAGCAGCTGGAGCCCCTTCTAGTGTCCTCTGTCCAGCCACATCTTTAAGCCAGAGGTAAAACCAAGCGATTTTTCAGCAAGGTGTGTGATTATCATCAGGAGCCACGCTGGCCCCAGCTCTGCCGGGGCTCCAGGCATGACAGCAGGGCAGGCAGGGGCCATCTGCTCCACCAGCAGACGGAGCAGATGCTTTGGACAAAGGAAGTGGCATTTTCCCCTTCCGTGTTTTCTAACCCACGTGCCTCCTGGCCTTAAAAATAAGGATTGGCAATATCTGCTAATCCTCAGCTGGTCCAGCTCGGAACCCAAGCTTGGCAGCAGCTATTGCACATTTGAAGAGCTGGCCTAAAAGACTCTCCTAAAGATCCAGGCTATGGAAGAAGGGATATTTCAAAAGCTGGTATCGGCGTCCCCGGGAACAGCGGCGCGGAGGAACACCTGGGCTCGGTTTCAATCGTAAAGGGCGACAAGTAAACACCAACACATGAGGGAAGAAAACAAACCAGCGTTTCACAGAGCAAGGAGCTAGAGGCGAAGCTGCGGCTAGTGTTTGGCGGTCGAGTCTCGAGGGTAGAACTCGGCCAGGGTGGTCTGAGGGATTCTCTTCAGCATCTCCTTGGGGAAGATTCGCAAGAGCTGCCACCCGATGTCCAAGGTCTCGTAAACAGTGCGGTTCTCGTAGGGACCTGCGGGAAGCGAGCCGAGTGAAGCGCGGGGCAGGAGAGCCTCCGGCCACCGGCGGATCGGATCCGAGAGCGAGACCTTACCCTGAGCGATGAAGTTCTTCTCAAACTTCTGCAGAAACTCCAGATACAGGAGATCGTCTGAAGTAAGAGCTTCCTCCCCAACCACCGCCTTCATGGCCTGCACGTCCTTCCCGATAGCGTAGCAGGCGTACTAGGAGGGACACAAACACAGCTGCTTTCACCAGGCCGCGATTTCTGCTCAAACCCAACCCCAGGACGCCCCCCTGGACACTCCAGCAACGCTTTTAAGCGGCCTCAGGGAATGTTGGGGATCGTTGGGGATCGTGACAGTTCCGGACACCCCTCGCAGGCTGCTCAGCTAAAGGTGTCTATGAAATACGTCCCTGCGTCTGAGGAGGTCGTCACGTACCAGCTGGTTGGACACATCTGCGTGATCCTTCCTGGTCATCCCCTCTCCAATAGCCGACTTCATCAGTCGAGACAAGGAGGGCAAGACGTTGATCGGTGGGTAAACCTGAAGGAAAAAAAACCAAACGACATCCGAGGGTTTCAGTGTGAAAACTTCAAGTCCAGAGGAATCTCCAGAAGATCCGAAGCGGGGCAGTACACACCTGCCTGTTATGGAGCTGCCTGTCCACATAGATCTGTCCCTCAGTGATGTATCCAGTCAAGTCAGGGATAGGGTGAGTAATATCTGCGGGGAAAAGACGGTTTGACACTTTTCAGGCCTTGTATACCCATCCCAGCAGCAGCTTTCTGCAGTTAACCGACTCCTGAAGTAAAATGGCATCTCTCAGTACCCCCATATATCATTAAGTGCTAGATTGGAGCTGCACGCACTCCTGAGAGAGGGCTGGGGAACAGTCCCGAAGCCTGAGAAAGCATTTTTATTAGCAATATTGACAGAGAAGGGGGCCAAAAATGGCAATATTCACATGGAAACCTCAAGGCCACGGGGCCTCCTCTCCTGCTGCGTGTCCAAAATAAGGCAGCTTGCTCTAGAGGAGTCCCTCAAAGCGCTGTTTATTAAAAACACTTAAAAATAAATCACTCACCGTCGTTGGGCATGGTAAGAATAGGAATCTGTGTGATGGAACCATTCCTGCCCTCCACGCGCCCAGCGCGCTCGTAGATAGTAGCCAAGTCTGTGTACATGTAGCCTGGGAAGCCACGACGGCCGGGAACTTCCTCTCTGGCTGCTGACACCTGAGGCAACCCAGAGAACAAACGCGTCCAAGAAGTCAGCTCACTCCCACAGAGCTGCTGCCTCCTCTAATGAAGCGGCACCAGCGACTCAAGGTTACCTCGTCCTCAGGCGCTGCTAAAATACAGCCATGCAACCCCCAGTTAAGCAGCACCACAACCACACGGGACAAAACCACCAGGGCAAATCCTAAACCAACCGATAAAATCGCTAACTAAGCCCCTCACTGGTTAGTTAAGAAGGTTGCAATGAATGCTAACTGTAACAGCTCGAGACGTTCCCTATTTTCACATGATGCTCCGAGCCCCTTCTGCCCACAGGCAGCACGCGAGGGAACGGCCACGCACCTCTCGCAGAGCTTCGGCGTAGGAGCTCATGTCCGTCAGGATGACCAACACGTGCTTCTCACACTGATAGGCCAAGAACTCCGCCGTGGTGAGCGCCAGCCGCGGGGTGATGATGCGCTCGATGCTGAAACGCAACAGCGCGGCGTTACCACGAGCGCCCTGCGGCTGCGAGGTAACGCTCGCAACTCACAAACGCTTGAAAATCATCTCGAAAATCCGCTACGCGCGCCAGAATTTCAATATTCCGCTTTGCTGCAACGTGCAGACAGCACTTCAGCTGCCACTTCACTCGTCCTCCTCAGCCTTGTCGCACCCCACGCGGCGTAACCACTTACGTTGGGTCGTTGGCCAAGTTGAGGAACAGACACACGTTGTCCATGGACCCGTTTTCCTCAAAGTCCGACTTGAAGAACCGAGCGGTTTCCATGTTCACCTAAAGCGCAGGATTAAGGCATCAGCTCCAGATCAGAGTTTTAGGGCACCACATTAAGGCCTAAACCCCTCATTAATAATCCCCCTGTATCACGAAGCCTCCCCTGCGCTCCCAGAATGGGTTATTTCTAGAACTCCAGGCTAGAGATGAAGCTTAAGGTCCTTTCTCCTGAGCAGACACCCCGTTACAGCACATTTTCCTCCAGGAACATCGACTTACACCCATAGCAGCAAACACGATGGCGAAGTTCTCCTCGCTGTAGTCCATCACGTCTTTGGATTTCTTCACCAAGCCAGCTTGGCGACAGATCTGAGCTGCAATCTAGGGGGGGCGAAAAACCCCAAAGTCTCAGGTCATCTGTGTATTTGATGCTATTACAGAACAGAACTGAACTTGGTTTACTTTTTAACCGCAGTGAAACGCAGGTGGCTGTTCAGAAAGCAGCTCCGAGTACTCACCTCGTTGTGGGGCAAGCCAGCTGCTGAGAATATGGGGATCTTCTGCCCCCTGGCAATGCTGTTCATGCCATCGATGGCCGAAATGCCGGTCTGAATCATCTCCTCCGGGTAGATGCGACACTGGGGGTTGATCGGCTGGCCTGGTGGGTTTTAAGAACACGTGTTATTCCCTGTGTGCATCTGAAGCTTGATCAAACCAGCCCTGACCCTGAGCAGGGTATCGGCTTTTTATCTTTGGAGGTGGTATAGTTAAGGTAGCCCACAAATAATTCAACGAACAGCTTCTAAGTGTTACAGAAAAGAGTTAACTTCTGCCACCTCACCTTCCTGAGCTTCTGTCAACTTGAGTTTGATGCCAAGAAATAAAACCACAGTGAGATCCCATGTTCAAAACCAAATCTATCGTAACGTCTAGAAATGATCTGTCTCCAATCCAGAAACGGATTAATTACGTACCCATTATGTCAAGGAAATCTTCGGCCAGAACAATGGGGCCTCTGTCTATAGGTTTTCCGGATCCATTAAATACTCTGCCTACAAGAACGAGCAATAAAACCAAAAGGTAAACGACAAAATAAGTTGGGGTGCGGTAAACCTGTTCATTCTAAAAAGCAAGATGTGGGGACTCACCGAGCATATCCTCAGAGACCGGGGTTCGAAGGATATCCCCGGTAAACTCGCAAGAGGTTTTCTTAGCATCGATTCCCGAAGTTCCTTCAAATACCTGTCAAAACACACAGGACAAAGGGAGTAAGGCTCGTGCTTTCCAGAACAATACACGAGAACGATGCTTCGCAGCTCGAGAAAAGTCCTCTGGGAGCGAGGGATTGAGAGCAGCTCGCTCGGACAAAACATCACACAAAGCCTCCGACTCAAACAACATTCATGAGGCATTCCAGCACCAGCCAACAAAGCCGGCTCTGTTCCCTCGATGAGAAGATAGAACCGATACGGCTGGGGCAGATGCTGATCAATAAAACATTTTTCTGTTGCAACAAGAGGTGCTCCCGGCTCCGGTCCTACCTGAACCACAGCTTTGGAGCCGCTGACTTCCAGAACCTGCCCGCTTCTCCTCGTGCCATCGGGGAGGGTCAGATGGACAATCTCTGCGTACCTGGGAAACTGCGGAGGAGCGGGAGAGACGGGGGAAAGCTTTAAAATCCAGAAGAGGTGTCACAGAACACAAGTGAACAGCTTCAACAAGCCGAGGCATAGCTGTTTCTCAGCGATGTTCAGTCGATAACTTTCCTGCCTTCATCCTTAGACAACATTTGGGGGATTTGGGGAAAACAAACCCTCGTTCCCTGCTTTCCCCCCACACTCCCAATACCTCCTCCTTTCCCCCAGGACACGGAAAGCTCCCCTCAGCTTTACAGCACTTGGTGTGTTCTCATCTACCTCAGCAGTCAGAAATAACCTGTATTAAAATCGCCCAGAGGACCCACCAACTTCACAAGAGCCTGGATTTAACCAGTCACAGCTTTTCGTGTAAACCCTCCCTCAAAAAGCTTCATGAAGAACCCGAATCTTTACCTTGACTTGATCCAAGATAACCAGGGGGCCGTTCACACCCGATACGGTTCTATACGCTGCAAAAAGAAACCAAGGCAAGAGTCAGGTACTGCCTCTGACCGTCAGAAATACCAGAGAAACCTTTTCTCCTGTCTCCCCAGACAAGGTCAGTGCCCTTCGCCGAGCTCCTCCTACGTGTGGGCGATCCTGGTTTATCTCCAGGGCTGACACCTGAGAGAAGGGCACGGCCAAGTCGGCTCATCTCTTAAACATCAGCGGCTCAAGCATCAGCAATGCACACACCTCCAGAGGACCCGCGCGCCCAGAACTCCTCGCTCTGCTCTCAGCCCCGTGGAAACGCTGCAGAAACAGAGCAGAGCATCCTCCCGCCCTGCTCCGGGGACACCTGAGCACCCCAGATGCTGACTCAAAGCTCCAGTGGGGTCACAAGGAGCAGCGATCACCAGAGTGACTCTGAATCACTCATTCTCAGGAGGGGAAAAATGAGCAAGCGGAGCCATTTCCAGAATGGGAGAGATACCAGCACCCGCTGCCGGCCGTGCCACGTGGCAGAGGGAAGATCAGCGACTCTACCAGCGCCAGGCCACAAGGAGCGAGCGGGCGCCTGCCAGGGCTTGGCACGCTCACCGTGCGCGTCTCGACTGTCAACAGGGCGCTATTTACACTACAACAATCGCTTTGAACTGTTGCAATGTAATCTCCTCATCGGCAGTAATCAAACCCGCACTAGATAAGGGTGACCGGGGGTGTGAGATGGGCTGAGGCCACAAGTCTCGTTTCCCAGCGTGACTCCAAACCCCGCTGAGCGCCCCGAGACACGACGTGTCCCCCCGAACTCCTCGCCATCGGCAGCACAAGCCGACCCTGCTCCTTTCGCCCGAGCAAGGACCACTGTGGGGACATCACAGCGTGAAGAGGAGCCCTTGGACTCCCAGTGTCTGAAGCCACTGCTTGCAAGAAATGGAAACTGTGGTCTTGAGCAAAGCGCTTCGTCCCGTGACTGCCCCGTGAGCTCTTCCTCCTCAGCCAGCAGGACAGAGCTCCCACGCCTCGCTGTGCCCACGAGCAAACGCTTCCCTGCCATCAATCCGCATCAATTCCCCTCGAAAGCGGCTCCAAATTCCCGTTTCCAAGAAGACCAACCAGTTCTAAGGGCAAACCAAGAGCAACCGAAGCGTTGGGGTTTTTTTCGCATCCAGCGATGCCAGCTTGGGCCAAAGCCAAAATCTACACAGGAAAACACGAAGCGGGGACAGAACGGCAGGATGGTTTGTGGCTGGAAGAGACCTTTAAGATCATTGAAGTCTCTGCTCCAGAGTGAAGCAAAGTGCTAGATTTGGGGGAGCAGGGATGGGAATGACCAACGGGGGCTTCCAAACCAGACTGGTATTTTTGAAGGAACCAAGGCAGGGCATTCCCCGGCTGCCACCTCTGACACGTCCAGACCATCCCCAGAATCACACAATGTTCGGGATTAGAAGGGACCTTGAAAGATCATTTAGTCCAATCCCCCTCCGCCACTCGGGTAATTACTGCCCAGACCCAAAAGAGGCCAGAAAACACCCGCGTCTTCACCCAGCTTTGCCTTCAG
>WEIS01030857.1:0-26176 GCA_013389965.1 Todus mexicanus | reverse complement strand
AAGCCAGGCAAACTGCCAGCAGGTACTGCATAAACTTCTATGACTTCTCCCAGGAAGGTCTGCAATTTGTAACACGCCTGGTTTTCTGGTGGTGATCTCTGGAGGCTGCTAATCACACTGTATCACGGGCTCACAGACATCCTCAGGCTGCCTGCAAAACACATTCACATGTCTTACAGACACAGCACAGACACAGTGTGCTTATAAAGGCAGATTACAAACACAAGTAGTCAGAAGCAGTTTTCTGCTACTCTGTAGAGCTGCACTAAGATGAGGGGAGGAAAAGCTGAGTGGTATGTAAGAAATGCAAGTGAAAATGAAGTGACTGCAAGCTGACACTGAAGAGACCCACATTTACTTTTCCTATGCTGTTATATACATACTGTAACAGAGACAAAGCACCTGACCACCTTCCTAGAAGAAGAAGTTGCGTTGAGGATCAGCAGTCCATGTCCTCAGCACACACTCTGAATGGTGTGTCCTGGCATCCAAACTTAACTGATACTTAAGTCCTTTCATGTGCCTGACCCAAGGCACAAGTGTATCTTGAGACAAGGATCAACCTGGAGTTGTCAAGACAAACAGACTTTGAACATAATGGGCAAGGGCTTTCTGACCCAGTGTCTGTGTAACTCTAGTGTTGGCAGTGTTGAGAAAAAAGGTGAATGTTATTTGCAAACAAAAACAAGTTTTATTTATTATTTTTATCATAACTTTGCTAAAGCTAAAAGAAAAACACCTTGATCAATATGTGATATGGTGAAGGTTAATAACAGATTCATCTTTATATAACAGGTAATCAAGAATTACAGGTTATTTTTAGAATCAGTGTAAATATTGCTTTAATCAAACTACTGAACTGTTGGTTTCCAATACTTTTTTTATGAAAACATCTTTAAAGTATTTTTAAATGGAGCCTTAATGTATAATACAATCACAAGATCAATGTGAGAGGATATAAATTGTTTTGTAATACTGATTTTGAATACTATTTACAAATAAGCTAGCGGAGCACACAATAAGTACCAAGAGAGATCAGGTATACAAAGAAAGGAAGAGGGCAAAAGTAACACAGAACCTATAAAGGGAGAACGGAGAAGGAGTGCTAGAGGGGGTTTGATTTGTAGTTTTGTTTTGGTTTTGATATCTGCCTGTCTTTGCTCATATACAGCACGCACTTCATAAGAAACTTTCTTCACCATTCTGTCTGCAAAAAGGAGGTCCAATATTAAATGCAATTAGATGATGTGACAGACAAGCAGTATATAAAATCCTCAGCTTTTACAAAAAAAAATATAAAAAGGTTTAAATACGCAAGAAAAATGACAGCACAACAACTTCAAATTTCCTTTTGCTAGAATTCTAGAGGAATCTCTTACAGGCCCCTTTCTCAAAGATTACTATTCCAAGAATGCCGGATAATGTCAATGGAATAACTATTGCAATATGGTACTATTGAGAGCAAGTGAGTACAGAGCAAGTGGACCTAACTAGTTGGCAGCCAACACCAAGGAAATGTCACTGACATATCAGCTGCAAGCTCTTGCTGAAAGATCTGTCAGAGTGTGGCCTCAAACATGACAGAAGCCCCTAAGTGTTCTCAAGACATTTCTATAGGAAGAAAAACTAAGAGCACTCTTTGGTGAAAGCTACTCTAGCAACAGTGCCAGAAAAGGAATTTACTTTTCTGAAAAAACCTCACTTCATCCCAACTTTGAATATTATATTTCAGCGAGGAAGATTTTCATTCTTCCTCTTGTTAAAAGAAAAGAAAAAAATCTAAAAAATGTAAAGGTGGTAAAAGAGAAGAAGAGTTTGGAAATATATGCAAAAATAGTCAAGTGGATGTGCTTCTAGGCTTGTACATGTACCCTCAGCTAAGAATGATTTTACAGATAGATTACAAAGACCCTGACAATAGGACTTAACTACGACAACGCATGCAAAGCCTACCCATGGCAGTTTGACTGGTATTTCAGCATTACCGTATGCAACTGAGAGCCTTCCAATCAGCCAGAACAGTGGGATCCACCGAGGAATCATGATCAAGTAGCTATTAGGCCAAATGGTATTGTCAGAATTCCTCAATTTATGCAGCTTCTTTTCAGAGAACTGAGTCCTGAAGCTTCCAAATATCAAAAGGGTTCAATATCGAATAGAACATGTATTTAAGGAAAATTGGCCCCCAAATTACTATGCTATTGTCATTTGTTCTTTTCCAGTTCACTTAAAGGGTAAAGTGGAGACTATTTTTAAAATTCAATATGAAAAAATTACAACTGAAGTTTCTTTAGAGAAAAAAGCTCATTTAACCAGCTGCATCTCTCTTTTGTACTCTGCTCAGATGTTAACTTGAATTATAGCTTCCATGTTTCTCGTGCTTTTTTGTTGTCTGTCATTTACGTTTTGGACAACTTAGTGCAATTTTAAGTTTGAACTGATTTGCACTCCTTTGGCCAAGCCTGAGGCCCTCCAAATTCTTCTGGAAAAGTACCACATTCATAATCACTCTGGCAAAGGTCTGCTTGGATTCCTTTCAAGTAATACAAAAGCTGTGCAGCATGTTATTTAATACCTATCCGTTTCTCACTGAAGTCTGCTGCAGAGCTCCAATTGACTTTGCTGGGAGCAAAAAAGAACCCCAAATGCCAAACTGATTTGGCTACCACTTTAATAAGGGGATTTTGCAGTGTGCAGCACAATCCATCTTTGTATAAGCTCAGCACTGGGACGGCCATGCACTCTGACGGTCTGCTTGTCTCCTGTTCAGCTGGCCCATTCTCACTGGCCACTGCACCCAGGAGGAAGTCAATACTCAGTTTCTCTGTCTGAAGCACTTCAGACCACAGTGAGGAAAAAGGCTCTTGGATCCGAGAAAGAACGATTCCTTACATGAGAGTAAATGAGCATCTCTCATATGAGGTTTGCGTTTCTTATCTGGACACTCATGTAGAAGCTTGTCGCGACCAGCTGCTAGAATATTAAGGGAAAAGAACTAGGAAGCTTTTATAGCCCAAATTACAAATTGTATTGTGCAAACCAGAACTTTATTTGGCAGAGGAGAGCTATAAGCCGTTCACAATACAATCTATATTTTGCTTCACAATGTGACTGTATATCTACAGGAATAGTAAGGTGAAAGAACCACATTTAGGGAGGGAAGAAGTTACATTTGTCACATTTAAGCAGATTGCCTGGGAACTCATCCCATCAGGAAATAGACCTGGAAAGGTAGAAGCAGTTCCTTCCTTGCATGGATCCATTCATATCTGTGTGAACATGGTACTAGTGAAGGTAGAATGCTGGAGAGTTAAGTAAATGGATAGCAGTGACTAGAGTTGGACCCTCCTGTCTGCAAGCCTGGCACCTTCAACATAAGGGATCTGCAGGAAGAGATGTGAGTGTAGAGGATGGAGGCAATGGGAAGGCACCCTTATTCTCAAGAGCCCTGTTGTGGGTGTATGGGCCTGCTTGCAATAGAGCTGCAATATAAAGAAATTCAAGAAACAGCAAAAAATAGCAACCTCTTCAAATGCCAGTTGGTTAAAAGAAAGAAGAAAACTGGTTTAATTTTGGACTTATAATTGAAGTTTACTTTTTTTACATGAAAATAACGCTACTGGTGGATTTTTTTTCCCATATGAGTAGATTGTTTTTACAGAATATTGCAATTATTTATGACACTCATCATCTTTGAATTTCATACCTAGAATGCTGTAACAAAGGCACTGTGTTCTGGCTTTCAGTGTATTATCATTTAATAATAAGTACAACTATAGTCTTCCACAGATTCTCACTCTTGCTGTTGAAACAACTGCAGCTTCTCTGAGGAAATGGAAATAACACAGTTTGTCTCTAGACAGTTTTAACTATTCATTATAAGAACCCTTCCCCCCACAAATACTTTATCCCCTTTGCAAAGCCATATAGTTATTATCAGCTTTACTGAATGTGGTCAAGATCCCCACAATGCTGCACAAATGTTGCATTAACTCAGCATGATAATGAATAATTGTATTTCTGAAGTACTATTCTTCTAAAATGAATTATGATTGGGGTGCTGGAAGGTACATTTCCAAAACAGACCTTAAAATTAGCCAGATTGCTTCTGCAAGTGAAGATTTGTGGAACATTCCCCTCTTTCCACCCCAGGGAATGTTCCAAACAGAGTTTTCACTCTGAAGCTGTCAGGTTTTCCACAGATGGGAAAAAAAAAAATTTTAAAATCCATTATTAATGAATACAGAAAGACAAAAGGAAGTTTGTTACATTTATTCACAACATAAAAGCACCCAGAGATGAATTCTGATTGAAACACAATTCCAAGTGGCATCATCACTTTTTTTATTGACCATTACTATATAGCTGTGTACAAAGCAGTTTAACATTAAGTCTCCCAGAACTATCATAAAGGAGGTAAGTATCACTTCCAGTGGTGAGTTAATGTATTGCAGCACTGTGGTCATGAAGGTTATGCCATCAGTTACAGAAATCTCGTCTGCAAAGGGTATTATATCAATTGTCTTGTTTTCTTTATTAGCCTCATGCAAATATGAAATCAGAGACTGCTGATCCAGAGCTACAAAGGGCCATCACTTTCCCAAATGTGCAATAAAACCTACTTTAATTAATTTTATTATCTGTCTCCTGGAGACAGGATGACAGGGTTAGAAAAATGTGGGCATTTACATGTATACAGGGAGCAACACAACCTGGTAACTGCTGCCTCGGTGAGCTTGAATCAGCCATAAACTGTTGTGCTCACTCACATTACTGCAAGATGTATTACCTAGTGGCAGTGGAGATGAGTGACAGCCACAAGTAGCATTGACTGGGAAGGAGCAAAAGTAGACTGTGGATTTGGGATCCACTTACTAAATTTTACAGTAATTATTCTTCAATTAAGACATAGTTTTCAAAATAATCTTCTCTTTCATGGGGTTTGCTTTGTCTTTCCTCTAGTGAAGACAGCAGTGGGTGGTAATATTTTTGGGAACTCTTTTGATCTATTAACAAACAGAACGAAAAGGAAATAAGAAATGAGAAAGATAATTTCCATAGGCTGTGCTGCTGGTCACAAATTCATTGCAAGAGGCACGATGCTATTGATACCCATGCAGAGACATTCAGGAGAGACAGACAATCACTGTGATTAAAGTGGATGAAGCAGGTAAGTAGCCATTACTTCCATCAGTAATGATTGGTGTAAACAGCAGAAGAAAAGGACAATGATTAGAACAGGAAAATACAGAAGAGAGGACTCATGGAAAGAAATTAAATAATTGATTAATTTTAAAATACTAATTAGCAAGGGGTTTTTGCTGGTCAAAACTATTAGTTCCATATTCATGTGATGCCAGGTATAGGTCAATACATACATATACACAAACTACCCCTTTCGTTAATGTACATAGATGTTACTTAAACTTAGTGGCAGAGGTTCCATCATGTGTGCTTTTTCAGAATGAGAAAAATATTACCTAAAGACTCATTAACTGCATATTTCAAAGGAGATTTCAGTAAATTTTCTTTTATTATTATTGCATATGTAATATTCCAGTCTCCTTTTGCAACTTCCTCTAAGTCTTAATCTCGAAGCAGGAGAGCACAATGTGTAACTAAGATGGTAATACTGGTCTGTGTAAACCTGAAGCTAAATTATTATCTGGCCTGTCTTTTAGATAAACTCATAAAAAGATGAACTTTATGAATAGAGGAGAAGTAAAGACTGCAAGTAACAATGCTGTTTGATTTACTCACATAATTTGAATGTCACACTTGTCGTTCTCTATTCACTAGTTTAAAAGAAAATCTAAGCAGTTGAAGAAACTAAAAGCAGTTGGGACTATTGATTTCCATACTCAACCAATGTGGAAAAAAAAGGAGCAGTTACATTCCCTAACTCAACAAGAATCAAATTTTCTTGTATGGAAGAGATATATTTACTGAAAAAAAGATAAATATAGTGTGAAGATAAAATAACAAATCCTCATCATAGTTTACTTCAAGAGAACATACAGCCAAGGATCTGGGTGAAAAAAGTCCTGTTCCGTTTCCATTTTAATTAATCCAATGTTATTCAATATTTCTTTTTGCCTCTGAATGATCCCTTCAAAAAATATCGACTACCTGTAAATAAAAGTTATGAGATCGTGAAAAAATTAGAGAATATACCCAAACAAGGGTCCTATCAAGGTCGTTGCATGCAATTTCTGCTGCTATAGTGGTCCACCCTTCTTGTTATTTGTTCCAGTAATTTCACTGAAAAAGCATATGAAGTAAGAAATATGACTGAATATATGTAAGACTTGCAAAGTATGTAATGAAGTGATTAGAAACAATCTATTCTATCTCCAATTAACCAGATACAATATTTTAGCATATTCTGAACAAGACTTTATTTGGCAATGCACATAGCCTGTTTGAAATGTCTCAACAAGTCTCCAGTACAGAGCCTGAGAGATGATAAAAATCTCCCACAAAATTATTTATCTGTACTGCACAGATTGAAGAAAGCTTTGTCCTTTCTATTTGGGACAGTTTAATCAGATGTCTTTGAATATGCTGGATAGAATAAAGTAAGCTTAATAAACATGCACTGGCTGAAAACTTCTTTGCAATAGCTCAATATTTGTTTCCCTTTCTTTTCTTAATGCCTTTGAAAGAAAGCATTTGAAGCTCTGTGGTGTCTGAACTTCTCCTGCACTGAAGTGCATACAGAGATGAGAAGAAAAGCCAAGCTGACTATTGTGATCATGCTTTTCTTTTTGGTTTGAGATAAGGCTCCACAGAAATCTGCCATATGGTACTGAATTTAAGAAGATGAGCAAAACATTGGCATGAAGCTTTGGGCTTTCAATAATGCTGCTATATTTATATGAAGATACAATAATAGCAAAGAAAAAAGCTCTGCCCCAGTAAAAAATAAAGGGGCTAATCCTGTACCAGCGAGTACAATGGGAGTTTTGTTATTTACCTCAGCAGAATCAGAATATAGCACAGAGAATTCTATACTATACTAAGTTCAGTACACTCGGATATGAAGGTTAAAAAGACACTCAGTGGCAATGCTTCTAGTACTCGCATACTGAGATTTGGTAGTAGACTTGCATACCACATTTTCCTGTATCTCTACATTTTAAAAATCTGAACTTAGCAGAAATAGTCAGGCCTCTTTTTTTTGTGGTGTTTTGTTGTGGTGATGGTGTTGGTTGTTTTTTTTTTAATCAAGTGAACCAGTTTCTGATTTTGCTTCCATTTAGTAAGTCATTCCCAAAAATGACTTCACTAAAGGAAAATAGTTTGCCTATATTTTTGAAAAAGCATAACGTATATATTTGCATTTACAAAATGACATATATATACACATACACTGTATATTGAAAGTGGGATTGTGTTATACATGTCACCCACCTTTCAAGTTTTTTGACCTATTAAACAGTCATAGGCAGTATTTTATAAGTAAATGTGATACCTATAGGAAGATGTTAGTTTCCAGATCTAAAGGAATATTTTAACAATTAAATAATTCATAAAGTATACGAGCACCCACTGCGTCAGCAACAATTTCTTTTCTACACTGTTTGAATGATTTTGGTCAAATCCAAGGAGGAAAAACATATTAGAAAGGACTAACGTACAATACAGAACAGTGTGAATTTCAAGCACATTTTAGTCTTGTCTATGTGTCATCTTAAAAATTCAAACTAAAAAATTGACGAATAAAATATCACTAAATAATAGATTATTTAAAATTCTTTATAAGCATTCTATCAACTTTCAACTACCACTGTATGACTCATTTTTTATTTTAATGCAAATTGATCTTGCATATCAATTTAAATACTGGTTTTAATGTTTCTTCACAAAATTATGACAGAAGTGTATATGAATAAAATGGCAATAGAAAGGAGTAATTACATTTTTCCAGTCAGTAAACCAGTCTAGACTTTTTTATCTACTCCTTAAGATTTCTACCTCTAGATGTACTTCCTGAACTATAGGAAATTACTTTAAAACACAAGAAAACACTTTTTTACTGAAAGAGTAAATGAGTTTGGGAGCTGGATTCTCAGAAAGGGTCTTGCATCTCCAACCTTTGAGATACTTAAAATTCATCCAGACAAGGTCCTGAGCAACTCACTCTATCTGACCTTGCCTGGAGCTGGGGCATTGGACTTGACAATCTCCTGAGGTCCCTGCCAACCTCAGCTATTCTGTGATGTTGTGATGCTGTTTCAAATTCACTCTAGTGTGATTCACAGCACTGAATGAAAACAAACACCTTTGTTGTTCAAACAGGCAATTCACTATATCTAAAGATGATAGCAAAGACTGGTTAGGTGAATAAAGATATACTCCAGAGGTGCCTAGTTCTCTTACCAATGCTAAAATCTGACATAAAATCAAATAAACTCCAGCCATTTTCAGTGGGTTTTTCTACAAGTCAAAAAGAAACAGCACAATCAACAAAAAGTGAACCAAACCACAGCTTCTAAAAATCTAAGCAAAACAAAATGTTGAATAGCCAAGCAA
This sequence comes from Todus mexicanus, assembly GCA_013389965.1. NCBI lineage: Eukaryota > Metazoa > Chordata > Aves > Coraciiformes > Todidae > Todus > Todus mexicanus. The sequence goes on along the minus strand of WEIS01030857.1, from coordinate 17,641 downwards.
AAAATCAAACAAGCAAATACAAATAAAAATGAGTCACAAACACAAAATTTGGGTCTTCATTGTCTGTATATTCCATATTGTTTCTATTATTAGTATGTTAACGTGTACAGTACAAATTTGTGGGGTTGGAAGTAGGAAGATGATTGGAATGATTTTATTTTATCATCTGAACATCAGGATGATATTAAAACCCAACACTATATTGAACTTTCATGCATACAGCCTGCAATTCACAACCTATTCCTTCATGAAATCAGTAGACAAATTACACAGGTTTCTAATGATGCTAGTTTTATAAAGGAAGACAGTTGGTGGGCTTGGTAGAAATATGTGCATGGAGTTTTAGAAAATAGAGGAAGGATACTTTGTTGAGAAAGGTGCAAAATTGGTTCGTGGAAGCAGGTTTTCCTCTATTTCAGCAATCAGGTATACAGGAAGGGTGATGTTTCCATAGGATGTAAGGCTACGCTTACTTCAAAGCCCATCTCCCAAATTCACGGTGGCTGTTTATGCAGAAATAAGTGTTCTAAAATAAACTTCCCCTTATATCACTTGCAGAGGTGTATAAGCTTTAGCTTTGCTGAAATGAGTGGATTAATAGCAGAGCATGATGTTATAAGAATATCTGTGCTACAATCTGAAGTTTTGACATACAGCCAATGATCTTTAATCCCAGGGGGTTTTGATGCCAAATTATGTACGGATGCAGATTTTATCTCAGTCAAGAGTGGGCAGAAGATTGTTTCTGTTAAATTATAAACCAGAGTTTATAATCATGTTATGTTCATTATGGAATAACAAATAGTACCTGATTTGCCACAAAATTACAATAGTATGGACAAGTTATATATATTTAATCTCACCCATGTTCTTCTGGTAAAAAAAACCAACCCACATTTTCTTATTAACAACTCTGAACAAACTGAATTCTTGCTATGTGAATACTCATGCATTGTTATGTGCGCTGATCTTGAAGCCTTGGATCCTTACTACTGAGCACCAGCCTGCTTGCAAGCTGCCTGCACAACTCAGCCAGAGTGGAATTGCTCCCCAAGGAGAAGAGGATGAAGTTTGGAGACAAGGTCTGAGCTGTACCTTTGAAGTGACCACTTCAAATATACTTCCTCAAGATACTATCCTATTTTGGCTTAGCCCTTTCTGCATCAGTATCTATGAATGTATTTGCTGTTGACTGTAACAGTTGAAGGCAGACACAGGCATCCGTGTTCCTGCCCAGCTCCCTGGGGCCATCCCCACCCTGCCTATGGCCCAGGACCCATTTCAACACCCCAGGGCTCCTGCCAGTCTCCAACTCCCCACATCCCTGCTGTGCCTCGCCATGGGCCCTGTTGAACTCAGTCCACCTGTGGGAACAATGTCCTGACCTGGGTTGGTCTGACCATGTCCCAAAGGAGATAAAAAAGGAAACCAAAAAGCCATTGTGAAAATAATTTGAAAATAAGTACAGAGATGAATAATCCAGGTGGTTGAACCCTTTGAAGCAAAGCAGAGCACCTGCTCCATGGAGGAGCGCAGAACTGGTGCAGGAGCAGCACCCACAGGCCAGCGACTCACATATCAAAGAGCGTCTATCCCAAGGGTGACCAGACACTGGCAGGTGACTGCTGCTTTGCTATAAAACATGTTTGTACAAGACATATTGAGTACACCACTTGAGGCTCTCAAGCTCTGTTTCTGCTGACAGGATTGCTTTCTGTATCTCCAGAGAAAGAAAGAATTTTGACTGCTAAGATGTGCAAGATGTTCAATACATAAGGAACATTTTTTACCTCCATCCACGTTGACATTTTACACACAAGTTCTGGAATAAGACTCCTTTATAAAAGGGAATATCCAGTGCATATTTACAAGGAACAGAGAACGTTTGCTAAACTTGTTTTCAAATGTTTTTAATGAGGTTACATAAACCACACATTTTCAGCAAGGCAAATATATCTGATAGTACACTGAATTTATAAACACTGAAAATGATCAAGAATTTCAGACTGAAAGAAACACCCATTTCTTTCAGATGAAGCCAAAAACCTAAGTTTTAGGCATGTTTATAGTACCCTCTGATGGAAATAGGAAGCACTACAACTCATCCGTAACATTTATTTCCTTAACTGTAAAGATAGCAAAGATACATTTTGGTACCTTTTGTAACTTCATACACAGCTGGAATAAAAATTGTTTTAAAACTCTTAGAAGTTTTGTACACACACAAAATCTTAACCAATAGAATAATCTCTTACTTAAATTTGGTTTCCTCAAGAAAACTAACAAAACACAATACAACTAATCACGGAGAAACCTTCCTAAAGATGAACAGTTTTGTTCTTCTCGTTTTATGTCATAGTTACCTTTATTTCTGTTTCATGAGAATTTGAAAAAAAATATGGTCTTTTTAACATTCTCTGTATTAGATCACCTATTAGTATTCATCCCATTTGCTTGTTCAGGTGAATTATTAACATCCTTCAGAAAAACAGGTCAAAATTGCAGATTGCCAAGGGATTTTTATGAAAATGTACATGAAAATTATCAGAGAACTAGCTTTAACAATCAGCACTACTTTCCAGGTTTGAAATACCAGAGCAAAGTTGCCCTCACTTATTTTTTTCTTCTCACTGACTCATAAAACACTTCAAAATTAACTTTGATCACTAATTGGCAAGTCATTGATAAAATATTTTACATACCGACTTTAGAAGGGTGAATATTTTTGCACTCTGACCAGAACTCCATTTCAGTGTTTAGCAAAGCTTTCTTTAAGAGAAACAGTTGGTGAATTACTTTGATTGTAGTGGATAAACCCTATTCTACAAAGCATTCAAGCCATTGCCTAAATCTTTTTTCTCTAGGAAAGTATCATAAACAGATGATTAAATATCACTAAACCACTGACAGTTACGAGCACACAACTAATTCTTATTGAATTAGGAACTTGTTACATTTATGACAAAGAATAAATGTCTTAATTTTTTAAAATACAATTCAAGACTAGTCAGAATGAAGGAAATAATCTACTTTTGATTTGAGCTCCTGCCTCTTCCAAACAGCAACATTATATTTATTACACTGGGAAATTGCTTCTATTTACCTGCAAGAGACTGAGAGAAAGCAAACCCCACATATTGCTCTTACATTCACGTATTTCAACTTCATAGTGAACAATCATTTGAATGGAAAGAATTACTTTTATACCATCAGTTGTCAGCCTTCAGGGTCAGACTTGAAATAAACTGAAGACAATAGTTTTATTGTTGTGGCCACAACTACATACTGATGGCTAGGATTTCCCTACTACTCTTGCCTGAAAAATGGTGAAGAAAATCTACATGAGAGTTTTCTTAAGGTATTCATTGCATTACCGAGATGATCTAATAGCTCACCACTGCCCAGTACAATAATTTGGCTGATCTCTCAGTAAGAAGATACACTAAACCGGCTACTTTAAAACTGCTGTGTGTTTGTTTTCTGCTCTTAGTGAACAGACTCAGCTCCTCCAGGAACCTGACAAGCACCAGGAATGGCACAAGGGAAGAAGTGGAAATCTGTGCCTTAAGAGTACGGGAGAGGGCAGTAGCCAGGCACTAGCACAACAGTGAGCTGATAAATGAGCCAAACCCCATTCTTAAATTCACCCTAACAGAGAATTGCCCATCAGCATATATTCATCTCCATGTTTATATTGCAAAGATTACACTGTGAGATCTATGAGAGGAAAGATCAATCAAAGTATACACCCCACATCCTCACCTAATCCATTTATAGGTCATCAGAAGAAGGAAAAGGCCCTGAAGATTTACTTTATGTTATTACGCAGAATTCTGTATAAAATACCGTGACAGAAAATAAAGAAGTAGATGAGTGATCAGGCTCTTTAGGAACTGGTCAGCAAAACTGCATTAACAGGAACAGCTATATTAGAACTAATGAAAACTGAGTATGCAGAAATCCTGAGAGCTCTGTAGTCCTTAGAAAAGGTAGAACTGTGACTTTATGCAGTCAAGCTCAAGTCATTTAATCTTGGTTATGAGTTCATCACCATAGCATGTACATGTCTGGAAAATTTAATGAAGGAGATACATTGCCTGTGGAAGGGATTGTAAAGATTTTAGCAGAGCTAACCCACTGAAATCTATGAGTATAAATATTTGGAAAGGCTCATCATTTTCAGTTACATGATAGGCATGTAAGAAAAGGTGTTACTATGTTGAAATGCCACCTGGGCTGGAGAGTAGACCTGTTGCTTCTCTTCTATATTTCAGATATGAATGTGCAGAAGCCACAACTATCAGTGAAGAATGTGATGCATTAATAAACAAGATGCTATAAACTTTGTACAAAGGGAGTATTTTTCCCATTTTACAGATAGGGGATTGCAGCAGGCAGTTTGAATGATTTGTTCAAAGTTGCAAAGGGTATCTGTGGCAAAGTTAGGAAATCTATCATAAATTCCTGAAAACCATTAAAAATTAATTGTATGCTACACTTTATCGCAAACATGTTATACAGGTAATTCCTTTTATAATAGCAAACTCATTTAATATTGCAGTTCTGCCCTGAAGAAGAATAAAGGAGCTGGACAGGATTAGATCAGTCTACTGAGAAGTCCACCAATAAAAACATGCTCTCTTAATTTCACAGATTGCTAGAGAACAGTTTCATTGCCATATACTGAAATTGCAATCTAAATAATGGATAATATCACAGGTAGTTCTAAAACCACTTGTTAAAAGAACCCCAATCTGTTCACAGGCATTTACAGTGGACAACTTATAGAATTGATTAACAGGTGTGCTGCTGCTAAAATAAGTGCCACAGTTTTAAAAAATTTCATGTAATGTACAGTGCATAAAATCAAAATGAATATATAACATTTTGATACATTCCCTTATCTTGCAGTGTTACTGTGCTGCTACAACTGGCATCCTCCAACTGATACCATAAATGTCAGTTAAAACTAACTTGGAGAAACAGTCACATAACACTTTTTCTTTTACAACTCAGAAGTCAAAGGATTATTACTTATTTATCTGAAGAAAATGGATCCAACTAACTATCCAGCTAGCTTAGCTACCTAACTAAAAAGTTACTTTTTTATCTCCTAAGATCTGAGAAAATGCTGGCTCAAGGTTTTTAGACTGGATGCTCACAAATCACCTGCATTACATAACGAAAACACAGAGACAGCCATTTGTTACAGCAAGGACAAGCAAGGGAAAAATCTTTAAAAGGACCTGTTTTCAAAACATAGTTGTCTAGAATTTGGAAGTGATGTTAACCTCCAATATAGGTCCCTTCACTTTGTTATCCACACATGAAAATCTAGGCTAAACTGTAACATGCAGTTACACGTACGTTACCTAAAATGTATGTGCAAACTGAAAAGAAGTATGTAGGAACAAAATAGAGTCATAAAATAATAGGAACAAAATGGAATCATAAAAAGTTTTCAGGATGTTGGTGTTGTTCAAAACATGTAGTAAAAAAGGGAATCAGGCTTTCACAGGTTTATAGCCTACTACAAAGTTGTTTAAATAATACACTGAGAACTGGAATCCGTGGAAATATGGGAGATTTGAGTATGTGTGTGTTCTTACAGTGAAGAAAAGATTACCTAGCAAATAAAAGTACTGGTTGCCACATTCTGCCTGAAATACAGAAGGAACGTCCTAGTCTCTCACTTGAATTACGGTTTATGAGCAAGTGAAGGAAATAATGTGAAACAAAGGAAAGATTGAAGGTTTGGAATACAATCACATTAACAAAGTATGAAAAAAAAAAAAAGAAAGAAAATATACTTTCTTGTTTTAACATTCTTCAGCTATTAATCTGTGTTTCTAAGAAGAAGAATAGCGAGTGATTGCTTGTAGTGATATGTTTGGATTTTTAAGAAATCCAAAGCATTTGAGAAGTCGATGACACAAGTAAGGTTCCCAAATCACAGAAGACTATTACTGAAATCTGCTCTACAGAAACATTCACTCTTACAGACATCTAATGCAATCAGTATCATATTTGGATTGCAAAGTTCTGGAGGTACCTGGATATAGGATTCCATGGATGCTGACACCATGATTAAGTCCAGTTGCTGGAGGTAATGGTATGAACCCTTTTTTGGAGAAGATTTATGAAATATTTCTCTATGGTCTATGAAAAACTAATGAAAGAAAACCTATTGTTGGTAAACTTTAATTTCTTATCCAAATTGCCAATCAGATCTTGGACTTTTTCTTTTCTTTCCAACACTAGAAATGGGATCAAATGTCTTAATGACCTTCTGAAATGTGTGTGAAATGTATCTGTGACAAACTGTTTCTATCAAATACAATAAGATACTCTGTTTGGAGGATACTCTGCTTGGAGATAGGCTGCTAGAAGGGAAACTGAATGAGGTTTCTGATACCATAGCAAACGTGACAGAATCCACTGGATCATAGGAGAACTTGCACAGATTAACAAAAGAATAACAAAGAAAGGGAGCTCAGAAAGTGGAGTACCATGTATTCCAGTAAGAGTCAGCAAAGAATGTTTCTCTGTTTCATATACTTTACACCTTGATGTTCTTCAAAATGTTGGGAAAGCACGTTAGATTAGCCTGCTGGATACGTTTGTCTTGTGTGACTGACACAGAGGAAGCAACTAATCCAAGTCATATTGTTTTTCCTCCATAAGAGTGCTGATAAAACTCTCCATTAGGATTGCAAGCCCCTCCAGGCTCTGTCAGCCTCATTGTTATTTAATCCTAAATGAAGTATGTCTTATCAATTCATTCCATGCCATGACCCTGGTCAAGGTTAGATGAGGGTCTAGCTATTAAAGAGCAGGAGGAGGCAAAAAGCATTATTTTTCCTTGACAGACTAAGAAAGCGGTGATATGCATGGAGGTAAAAATTCTTCACTGCAAATACATTTCCCCAAATATGTTCTGTTTACTCACTAACAGAGTATTTTCATTCTTCAATAACATTTTAAAATGTTGGAACATCATAGTAGGCTTTTTCTTTCCTTTACTTTTAAAAGATGAGATTAAAACAAAATTTATTTTATTTATTTTTTTTTTATTAAATCCTGTTTATGGGAAATCTATTTAAAGTAATGCCACTCTTTAAAAAAAATGACTTTTAGAATCAGAGAATTGAGTGACTCACATGGCAAAATTATTCTACATGCTATTATCAGCGGAGATGAGCCAGCCCTCCTACTGTTTGTTGATGCATCTGTCTAGAAGAGTGGAAAAGAAAGAGAAGAAAAAAAATCCCTACTCTGACAAACTGATCAGATCACAATAGTTTGTAAAAAACAGGAACTAGATAACAATTAGTTCTTGAGAAGTGTATAACAGCGCTGCGGCCCCACTATATGCTTTCCCCTATGGCAATAAAAGTCTTAGAAAATCTTCTCTATTCATCTGTTGCACTTCCTGATTAATCAGCTATCAGGTGCAAAAGAACATCTGCTATATTTGTAAGCTACTACACCACACATGAAATATAATAAGGCTAACAAACTGCTACACTGATGCAATTTTCAAGAATACTATTACTTTCTACTATAAGGAAAAGCTACAATACATCTTATTTCATATATTTCTGGGCTAAATTGCCACTTGAAAGCCGTGGGATTATGATCAAAGGTGTCAGCAGGATTTCATCAGGGGTACCTACTTTGCGCTAAACTACCTTGTGCAACCTTGCTGACTTGTGAAACCAAACAGAAAACACAATAAAAGTTGTTACAGTCAAGTGATGTCCAGCATGACTAGAATCAAAGCTGCTAGTTCTAAAGATGCATCTTAATTCAGGATTAGGTTATGCTGTCCTTATTAACAACAAGGTAGGATTGATAGGTGGACTTCAGTATTCTTCATACTTGGTATAAGCTTCAATTTGCTGGTTGGATATTGGCCAATAATTTAATTTATTCCATGTTCCTAAGTAACAAAGCTTTGTCAACAAGAAAAATGAAGAGAACTACAAGAGAGAGGTCATCCTAGAAAAAAATGTATAAAAGGAATATTTTGGCAAAGTAGTTATTCTGTTTGAACAGTTACATAGTTCAGAATCTTCATCTTCGTTGTCCTATCAATGTTTTACTATCATGAACAAATGGAAAATGATAACAGAATCAGAACCCTGTGAATCATCCAGTCTTATGAGTAAAGCAAAGCTTTCTACGAATTGATATTTGAATACCAAGTAGTTCATAAAATGAATTGTTCTGAGAAAAAAAAAAAAAAAGGAAAAAAATCTGAAAACCACCAGGACTCATGCTAGATGATTCATTAGATCCCTGTGCTATAAAAACCTTCAACTATAAGGGTCAAAAACCTCTACTTGTTTTGGGTTTGTGACTAACAGATGACCACGGTACTCCTTTTATTGAGACTGGATCAAATTGTAACTCGTTGCCCTCTGTTGTCCTTCCTTCTTCAATCCTTTTTTATCAAACCAGAGAGATTTTGCCTCCAGACTCACTCTTTGATCACCTACTTTACAATGAGGGCATGGGAGATCTATTTAATCATGTTTCAGTGGTAGATCGCTATCTATGCACTCCTAATACTACATCTTTCGTGAATTACTATTGTAAAGCCCAGTTGTCCAATTGATTTTTGGGCACCTGGAAGATATTTGCCAAGGAAATATCTATGTTGTGGAATGAAGCAGACGTGGACTGCTACAATCACATGGCACAAGACAGTACTGAATAGGCTCAACCAGTCTCAGTCAGCAAACCCCACACACAGCATTCACACAATGGTTTGTTGGCAGGTTTTACGTACTCAAATGCAACCAGTTCATGAAAACTGAATGTCAAGGAGGACACATAGGAGAAAGAGATTCTTCTGTGTCTGAAATTTTGTTGTCAAGAAATCTTCACGTACCATCTAGCTGCTTCCTAGGACAGTTTATTCAGGGAAAATATCTGTAACAACACATCACTGTACAGGACAGGCTCAGAGTTCAGGACACATCATAAAAAATAAAAGAAGAATTGGCACTATAGCAGTTGAATGCTGTCACGGTTTGGGGTCAGGGCACCCCCCAAATCTGCAACAGAACTCTCTCTCCCCCTCCCCACCCAAGAAGGGAAGAAAGGAAATAAAGGAGAGAGACTTATCAATTAGGAAAGGAAACTAGAATAGCTTTACTAAAACATGAAAATAATAATAACAGTAATAATAAAAGGTAAATATATACAAATACATACAAAACCAGTATCGAACCCAACTCACCAGATGGTAAATACGTCCCTGTCCCCACTGATGCTGTGGAAGGGCCCAGCAGCAGACGGGAACCGGGAGCTGGATTCAGGGATGCGGCCCAGAACCTGGGGCCCAGCCAAGGCCTGAGCCGGGGGCTGAGACCGCAGCCGGAGGCCTCAGGACAAAGCTGAAGCTGCCAAGGCCAAACCAAGCGAGGAAGAGTCCTGAAGCTGAGAGGGTAGCTCGATTTCAGGGAAAACCAAAATGGTGAAAAGGCCAGGAGAGAAGGGGCAAGAGAGAGAGACCCTCGTGATCCCTCAACTTTATACCGAATATGACGTATATGGATATGGAATATCCCTGTTGGCTATTTAGGGTCACCTGTCCTGGTTGCCCGTCCCTGAAGGTACAGCCTTCTTTTTTCTGCACCCCTCATGTGGTATGCAAAGTCTATCAATGACCTTGATTCACATACCAATCCTTGGTAAACATGGAGCTTTATCACTGTTAGAAGCAGACTCTGTCTGGTAAACATGCTGCTAACTTCAGACAGACTTATCTGAAAAGTCAAAGTCATAGAACAGAATTTCTGTTCTAACCCAAACCAGGACAAATGCATATAAATACTTTATCTGTATACTGATTTATTGCAGGAGATTCCTCCATGTATTAATTAGAAATGGTCAGTTTAAGGAAGACTGGCAGAGCTGGAAAGCTTGCAGGGTGGGAAGGAACTGGAACAGTGCTATCAAGACCCAGTAACAGGTCTTTCCTTCCCTCTGCTTATCTGTCAGCAATTTTATCAGCCCTTCTTTTACTTAAACACTTAAAAAAAATTAAAATATTCAAATAAAAATGAAAAAGAAAGGAAAAAATATTAAATGACTCATTAATTAAAAAGCCAGTTTTCAATCAAAAGTGGGTTTGATGTTTTGCAGTATCATATCATGGTGAAACTATCAAATCTTTTTGCTTAATAGAAGAAAAATGTAAATTGTTCTATCTCAGCTCATCAAACACACAAAAGCCGTGAGAAAGCATTACAGTAGTATCTGTGCTATGTAGAAGACAACAATAACAGCAAATATGCTTCTATCATTTTTTTGTTTTGATTAGATGGTACAGGAAAACAAGAAAATCTCTTTCCCCTTTGTTTTGTTTATAAAATATTAATACTTTTTTGCAACATTTAACTCATAATATTCCTTTTCAAAATTATCCAGTATAGATAGTATCACAAAAATATTTTGCAAGTATAATTAAGTTGCTCCGAAAATAACTATTTTGACGAAAAAAATAAAGAAGAAAACATTTTGGTTTTGAAGAAAAAATTAAAAAGCTAAAAGGATCTGTCAGTCATTCTGTCTTCCTGCTACTTATATCATCAAAATTCAGATATTTTTTTCCTTGAAAACACCTGTACCCATGGTAGGTATACACAGTTATAAGCATTGTTATAAACAATACCTGCTTACCCATAGGTGGACACATTTTTTGAATTATCTGTCCGATTTATTTACATAAGTTTTGTATATGCATATGTAATCGGTAAGACATCAAAATCTAAATTCTTTCATGCAAATGGGTATCCTTCTGGGTGAAATAAAAAACTGTGACTATAAGCAATGTTTGATTCTATTATACTATACAAAATAGCTGTCTCTATGGAAAGAGATGTTGATTTACTAGAAACAGAAAACCAATACTGGTTCTTTGCCTTTTAAACGTGCAGCATTACACAAAGGATGAATTAACTTTGTGTGCATATCTCTGTGTGTATAAGTATATAATTAATATTTAATAACATGGAAGATGACCTCTAGTGACTCCTGTTGCAACGATTTAAGAAATTACCCAGGACCAAGACTGAGCTTAAATGCAGCTCCTGAGCCAAGAGCGGGTGTTGCATGGGTGAAGATACCAGATGAGGATCTTCTTACAGATCTTTCTAATATAGCTCATTTCACAACAGTCTGATCCAAGTCTACACAATGGCACGATATCTGAGAAGACCTTGAAGACTGTTGGCTAAATTGCTAGGAGTGAGACTGCTAGTGCACTCAGGACCACAGCACATATCCTGAAGCTCCTTCTGCTGGGTATCATACTTCAAGTTCAATGAGTGTCACTGTCTAGAGACCCACTTGGTTCCTAAGGTGTTATTTGGAGGCAAATGTGCCAAAGAGTGATTCTTCAAGGGCTCCCATACCAACAGCTTAAACTCTTTGAAGTGCTCTACTGAATTTGCCAGCATTAGATCTCCTACGGTTAGAGGTAAAGGTTGGTGAAAGTGTCCTATTGAATTATGCCAAAATTCCAAAGCCATTATTCTGCTACACAGACTCTTAGTAAATAACAGCATTTCTAAACTCAAATTTAAATTTCTAAATGTATATCTGTAAATTTTTCCTGAAGGAATGTTAAGAAAAGTTCATCTCTTGGTAATGTTATCCGTCTAGAGATAGACCCTTACAAAGTGATGGTGCAACATTGAATCAACAGAGAGAGAAGAAAGGGAAAGTCACAGGTGGATAGAGATGGGAATGTAATAATTATTGTTATATGTTCACATCTGAAATTAATATTCTCTAATCTCAATTTCTACCTGTACATTTATTTGGATTAAGAAATAAATTACCGGAGCATAAATAGTTAGTGACAGGTATTATTGGACTTGCCTATTGCTTGGTGAGAAGAAAAGCAAAATTAGCATCCACAGCCCTAGCTGGAACCTACCTGATCATAGCCAGAGTTCCACTGTTCAATCAGAAGCAACAAAGGAGGTTTGGCATGTGGCCCTCAACATTGTTACTGTCGGCATATGTTTATATTACAATGAACATCAAGCTCATTTAGAAAAAATCTAGTGGCAGATGAACGTTTTACTGTAAATGGCCTTTGGGATAGATTTGGGGCATTTAAATGTTACTGGTGAAATATCTGCATATGTTAAATATCTCTTAAGCCTGTTTGTGTCTGCAGTTATCCTACTTCCTTCCTTACTGACGACCAGAATTGGAAAACGAAATACATACACCTGGGACCAGCTCTGAGCTTATGAAGCTATGCTACTTTCAACTCACAACACAAGATATAATACAGATTTTTATTTTTTTTTTAATCTGGCATTGCACAGAGTTGAGGAGGCCATACCAGAAATTCTGCAACAAGCAAATGCTGGTATCTTTTTGAGCATCATTCTCTAGCTACCAGCAAAGCTCTCCAAAATTATTAATTTTATCTTTCTGCTCATCTTCTCTGTGCTCCTTATCCAAATAAATAAAACACTTAAGTGCTTGTTACCAGATCAGTTATCAGTTTCATAGATTTCAATAGTCATATCTAATGTTTAAGTTGAATGTGTGTCTAAGTGGTTTTCTGAATTGGGTCCTAGGACTGTTTCCAGGGCAGATGAGCAGATTTTCTGTAAACTCAAGCCCCATATCAGTCAGCGTCAAAATTTAGGCAATACCAAGTCCATAGTGTGTGTTAAGTACAAAACCCACAACAACAACTACAAACCCACAAAAACCAACCACAATTTTCATGAAAAATTCACCAGCAATATAGTTTTATAATGCCCTCTGTATTTACACAGTTTTCATCTGTTCTAGAAACAGTAACAGTAGTAAAGTCTCTACTGGACTTTCAGGAAGTCTCCAGAACCTCTTTCATGAGGTCATAACTCGTCTTGGAGTACATAGCCTTTGTGTATGAATAGAAAAATGGGTTTTCCAACTACAGAATATCATTTTTTGTTTAAGTTGTATATGATCTCCTGCTTTCAGTGTGTTTTGGATCCAGTTCTCTTTGATCTTGTAAAAAAAAGTAGTTAATTAAAAGAACCCTGNCCAGCAGCTGCTGGCCTGATCAGCTGGGAAGGGGCTTCAGCTAGGAAGGGCCACACTTGTGGTAAACAAACCAGCCAGCCCATGGGATTTTTAGTACCAGGTGAGTCACACCCCTTGTACAAGGGGAGGGCTGGGTAGGGGGTCCTGTTTGCAACTAGTTCCAGTGTGGGGTTTGAGTCTGTGGCTGGTGCAAGGATAGATCTGTGTGTCAGCCGTAAAGCTTGTGGCACCTATTACTTGCCTTGCATGTTATTTCATCAGTATTACTGTTGTTTTTCTTCTCTCTTTGCATTGTTCTATTAAACCTTCCTTATCTCAACCTACAGAATCTTGCCTGTTTTTTCCTTACTGATTTTCTTTCCCATCCCTACAGCAGGGGGTGCAGGAGGAGTGGGGGAAACTCTGGCAAACGGCAGTGTGGTGTTTAACTGCCAGCAGAGGTTAAAAACCATGACAAACTCCTAAAAGAAATTCATATGCACTTGTCTTTGATAAGTTTCCAAGTGATTGACCCTGTGGGCCATGAAGGAAAAGCGGAATTTTAGGATAAAAATAAAAAAACTGTAATTTGTCTTCAGCAAGACGCCTAACCTTGAAATGGTAAAAACCACTAGTCTTTTACCATTTTTACTCAAAAGGTCAACTACATGCAGGATGCTAACTGTGTAATCAGCACACTTTGGCATTTAAAAGAAGTAGTAGAAAAAGGCCTCATTGTTATATTCTTCATAATAAAATCATGGAAAGGCATTAGTCCAAAAATGATTACAGCTAAGCTTTGCTGAACCACTATAGGTACAGGGTTCAGCATGTGGAGAGATTAAAGCCTTGTGCAATCACCGCCTAGAGACTGCATGTCATTTCACATCAATTGGCATGATGAATCTTTTACATAATGTGAATCACAGTCTAATTGTGAGTTTGATTGCATCTACTGTTGTTCTGATCACATAACCTCAGCACAGAGGCGAACAGGCAACTAAGCTATTGTACAGAGTTAAAGGAAGAAAGAAAAGCTGTGTAGCATGAAATGAAAGTGACATCTCACAGGATATATATTACTAAAAGTTGCTGAGCAATTTAACAGCTACATGTAATATATATCGATATCGTCAAAAAAAGGCAACGCTTCACATCCAAAAGCATTTTAATGTTAGTCTTTGGATGACAGTCTATATAGAGCAGGTGCAAATTCATTATGGTTAATACTGATTAGCTCAACTTCCCAGACTTTAAAGTATGGAAAAATAGTGAAGAAACTACTGGGTTTGCCCAGTCAATTGCTTTATATCTAGCTCACTGTGATTACGGATTTATGTGAATCCTTCCTTATATTTACATGGACTCCCAATATCTGTAGAACCCAGATATAGGAATAACGGGAGAGTCAGCAAGGCATTGTAAGGGAACAGTCAACAAATCTACATGAGGTGAGCGAGTTGCATGCCCTGAAGACATGTAAACATAAACCTGTCTTCCCATGACAGAAAATAAAAAGATTGCAAAAAGGTTTCAAAATCAACTTTCAGAGAGGATGTTTCTGTTGTTACTATCAATTATAATGTCCAAGAAGGAATTGTCAGTCTCACAAGAGCATCAACGACACTAAATTAAGCTGTTACTCTCTAATCTTTTAAATACATTATATGTTTATGGCAACAGAATTTTTTTTCTCTCTCAGGAGTTTTCTACAAGACAACCTACTTTTTCTTTTAAAGTCATTACAGTGAAAGACCAAGGCATCATTTCAAGCTTGGATTCACTGGAGGTGGTTGGTTACAGGTTTATGTTGCTTCAGTTTGATTTTAGATGAAAGTATAAAGCATTTGGGATGCTTCTTAAACAAATGGATATCAATAGAATTAAAGTCAAGGACTGGCACATCAGTTGACATAAATCATATCTCCAATTGTAACTATGCTATTTTATCTTTGCTAGACAACAGTTTCAAGGATCTTGGAAATAAACTAGCAGGCAGTGCAAAAGTTTGCTATGCTAGTAAATTTTTCTCTTACTAAGTCGATAGCTTAGCTTTATAAGCTTTAAATGTTTATGGGGCCAATAAAGGTATTTGCACTAATTTTACATTTAAGTCTGATCTAGAATATTTCTGCTAGACACCTCTGCAAGGAAACTTTCTAGCCTATATTTGAATGGTTTTGATGTGCTGACAGTCAACCATACTATTTTGCTCTTAACATTTTCTGACCCACTACAGAGTATAGTTTAGTGTAATTAAGCTGTATAAATGCAAGTATGGAATTATCATGTTCCTGGGGATATGGAGTCTATTTGTTAACAGGAAATTAAAACTAGTGCATCTCATCTGTGACATTGATGTTTACTTGGGAACTATTTAACTAGAAAAAGTGTACAACTGTATTTCACTGTTTAAAATCCAAATATTTAGCATATGGAACATACAAAATCTTGCAGATAACTAGCTTCTGTACTCTTTTTCTGAGGTACTTCACCAGAAGTCAGAAATAAAGCTTTTTCCAATGAGATCCTCCTTTTCAGTTATCCTAGTTTCAGGACTTCTTAAAAACCAGGAATATACATACAGTAAAAAAATAAAAAATAAAAAAAAAATCACAGGATTTGGTGAATACGAAAAGCAGAATTTGGTCATGTAGATAGAGGGAAGAAAAAAATCTGGGTGATAAAAATGCCATATGAATTTCCCTTTACTTCATATCACAGCTATTAAGCACCAGCTTGAGTACTGTGGTTTAGAGATACGAAAGGAATGTGACTAAGGTAAAACCATTGCTGGTGATGTGGATTTCATCACGTTAACAGCATTTTTTCTTAATAATTTCATTGCCCCTGTCTTGCAAGGATTCAGTATTATGATGAGAACTGAAAGCACAGTCTTTTATTAAGAACAGAACACAGAACAGACTAATAGGTAGCATAAAAATACAGGTCTGCCAAAAGTAATGACTTGAACTTCTGGATTTTAAGAAAGCTCAAATTTCCCTGAGGCAGTCTCCACTCTCCTCACGTTAATGAAAAGCTTCACTACAAAAGACTCAGGACATCATACAGGTATACCCTACAGAGCCTTATCATACAGAAAAAGCACTCCTACAAAAGATAGTATTACTTGTAAATGCTATTTGACTTGTCAGGTATTGAAGTAAGATTCATAGCTCCAGCTGTAAACAAAGGGAATTCATTAATAAGCTTCCTGACACAAAAAGAGATGCAGATACAAGTTAGTGGCTTATGCAACATGCCCAGGTAACAAATCAGAACTGGACACATCTTGAACCATTATTGCTGGCATAAAAACTGTGGAGCTCCTGAGAGGTAGTCAGTCAACCCTGGTAGGCTCATTACTGCAAGTAGCATTAAATTAAACAGTGTCATAAAGAGTCACACAGTATCTCAAACTCTAACACATTGGTAAGCTGATTACTTATAAAAATACTGCAGAGGGTTGTGTATGCCAATGTGCATGCATTTAAAGTACTATACATGCACAGGTCACTCAGATACTGCATTAAATTCAATAAATTAAACATGAATCATTGGGCATGTTAAATGAATTGCAACCTATAATCATCTAAGTAGCAACAAGGCATTCATCTAAACTGACCTAGATGGATGGCTTAAAGAGTTATTAAATATAATGGGAATACAAATTACAAGTTAGAATCCCTGGAACTCTTTTCTGGTTGAAGGCATTTTTATAAGAAGTCAATAACTGAAACTGTGTAAATGTCTGATATTTTGGGACCTCCTTCACTAGACACTATTTTATTGGGGTAGTTTATACGCAAATAAGATAGCATGGAGCTGTAAATAATGTACCTGTGTGATGGCCCACTCTGAAGTCCTGTGTCTTGTCTGGGATAATAGGGTGGTAGAACACAGAATAGTGTTAATAATGGGTACACAAAACAGTCCGTTGAGTCAGGTTTCTCCAGGACTTCGAAGCAGGCATATTTGGCATAACTAAGGAAAGAAAGAGGAAAAGGTTTATTTGAGCTTACTCTGGAATGCACAGCTTTTACTTCGATTTGCTTTATCTTCTTGTTCAGAATGATATCATGACACTGTTCCTTTAGTCAAAAGATTTAGGGTGGAATTCATCCAAGGAAATGCAGAGGCCTGCTCTTTATCTAAGTCATCCTAGTCTCCAAGCAAATCAGTGGAAATCTAGTTACTATAGAATATGAAGTCTAAGACAGAATTCCTCTAACTCTAAAATAGACATTTTAAATATATCAGATGGATCAAATCCTAAAAAGGTCTATTTCTCTACAACAAATATAAAAGAAGGTTTAGAAATAGCTCTCTGTGTTACTTATGTCTAAGGAAGAGGAGTTGACTCCTATTCCAAGAATCTACTTTTTGGCTTTCCTGCTAACCTGCTGTATGGCTCTGGAAGTCTAAATACTATTNTGGCTTTGGAATATTATTAAAAAAAAAAAAAAATCAAGCACACTATTTTAGACTTCTTTATTGATGACATGTATTAGGCAATATCTGTACCTACAGACATCTATATTTCCTCATGGTGACTCCCACCTTTCATCTTTTTATACCTGTGTTCTGCCTCCCC
>WEIS01030853.1:0-24309 GCA_013389965.1 Todus mexicanus | reverse complement strand
TCCCACTGCCAGCAGTGGAGAACTCAAGAATGGCTGCAGAAGACAACCATGGAGGAATGTGCCACAAAGTGCCACACACTTATAAATATACCACAGAAAAGCTCTCCTTCATCTGTCTGCATGGGAGAAGTCTTACTTTTTAAACGGAAGACATCAAAGACACAAAATCAAAATGCTGAAGATTCTAAACTGAATGCAAAAGGGGTTTGTCCACATGGGACCAAAGTTACACATCACCATGTACAATCCTACAAACAGGCAAAGAGCCAGCAAAAATTACATTCTGAGAAACAGAATCTTAATTATCTTTTCTAAAAAACTGATGATGGTTCATTACATAACAATTTTTCCAGCCATGCTGCTCTGAGCACCTCCCCACCCTGAAGATTGCTGCATCTCAAAACCAAAGGCTCAGAACTGGGAAATGTTAGTGGCGGGTAAAAGGGAAAGATTTTTCTCTTCCTCAGTTTCCTACCATGGAAAATATCTACTAATGAACACAAAGAAAAGGGGCAAGGGCTTGCAAAACTGCAAAGTCAGGGTTATCTGTAGCCCACCTCTACAACAATCTTGTTTACCCATCAACACCTCTGAAACAATTTCTTTTTCATTCACATTCCTCAGCAGTAACCTTTATTATATGATGCACCACATCCTAACATTAATTAACAGTTTGTTGGCAGCCTGAGTATCATTTTTGAAAAGGACCGCAATTAACAAAATAAACCAAATCCCTTTTCAGTTCCAGCAGCATTGCTCCTTTCCCTTGCTTCAAAGCCATGGTGTCAAATTGTTGCTTTCCTCTCACAACTTGCTTTAAACCAGCCACAATGGAAATATTTTCCAATGTATCATGGTTTTCACTTGCCTACCACCTTTCACCTGAATATTTTAAAACACTTGGCAAAAGCAAAGGGTGGGGAAGGATACTGATTTTCTTTTTTTTTTTTTTTTCTTCAGTTTATATGGGGAGTGCAGGCAAAAGAGAGGTAAACAACTCACCTTGGGTTACAGAATGACTCATCAATAGAGTAATTAAAGCCCATAAAGCCTGGTTTTCTGGACTCTCTGATTAGTCTCTTCATAAGACAACCCAACAAATGCAATGATTTCACTTTAGCTCAAAATTTGGTAACGTGACTTTCTTGGGAAAAAAAATACTCTGTTTATGTTGGGGAAACCTCCTGGTTTGTTCTCTGTATTGATACAGTAAGTTGCCATCCTGACCAGCCTTTGAGACTGATAACAATGATAGTCTGAGTGCAGACCTTGTGAACGACACTTCCACCAACCTGAAAGCTGTCTAACAAACTCACAAATGTGAAACTGTAATGCAACAGCGGTATTAGACCTTAACAGCTGGGAAACCAATGGACAGAACATTATCAGTTGAAATACTCCGTATTTCTTTGGTGGCTTGCAATACTGTCTTCTTTCTGTGGAGAAAATCCTTAATGGATGGAGCTTAAAGATTATTTATTTTGAAACAAATTCAGTGAAAAAAAAAATAAATTGCTTGACTTGAAGTTTTATATATAAAACCAGTTTGGATTTATCATTAAAATACCGTGGCTGGAAAGTGTCAAGGCATAAAAATATCGACTGGTGATGGTAATACAGCTCCTTCAGGGGCTCCTCATGGTGCCATGGCCTCTAGGCAGAATTTTCTGGCTGTATTGGCTCTTCTATGGATGACAATGGCTTCCCCTCACCAGAGCTATTGGGCTGTGCTCAGGAAGGAGCATGGACATCTGAGACAGCCCATCCAGTGCTCCCATGAAGGCCCATGACAAACTTGCCAGTGCTTTTTGATTTTGCTGGTTGGGCCTTTCAGCTAATGTTATGCTCAGAGGTGGAAGAGAAGGCAAGCTTAGAAAAATACAGTATTGCCTCTGGAATGTAAATTTCTCTTTTGGGCAAAATTGTTTATCTCAAAAAAAGTAAAAAGAAAAGAAAAAGAAAATTTATAAAGAAGCCCTCTCCTCCCCACCAAGTGTGTCTATAGGGCCAGCCCCTTAGAATCATAGAATCCCAAGTTGGAAGGTACCCCAAGGATCATCTGGTCCAACTTAGTTCAGGAAAAGAAAACAAAGTATAGCTTGCTCCTTCCTAGTAGAGCTGACAAGGCAGTGCCTTCAATGACTCACAAGTCAGTTAAAGGACTTAAAAGAGACTTCCAAAATCACCCCAAATAACCTCAGAAAGGAAAAACTAGTTCATCACCTTCAGTTCGGCGTTTTTGTGAGTGGCAGGAGGCAAAGCCACATGGCAGGCGGCACTGCAGAACCCACCCAATGACAGCATCTTTGTAAAGGTTCACAGTGTCTGTGCTTTGTAATGAATTTTTAGGGTCTCCTTGTGGAAAATGATGTCATTGACAAGCACTGTCACCACCCATTAAATACTCCTTGGCTGTGAGAAATGATGAGTCCTAGTGTCTTTTTAGCACCTGGGAAGAAGGGTGATGCTCTGCCTCTCCTGAAGATGAACCTTGTCTCTTGTGCTGCCCGTCTTGGAAGCCACCTTGACTTTTTTGACTTATACGACACGGCTGAGACTTAACCAACCCTGTCACACAAAACTCTCAGCTGCATTTCTAGACAAACAAACAAACAAACAAAAGATATGAGAAAGCCACCACAAAAGGAGTATGAGCTATACTGGAGGTATCTGCCCTGCAGGCATTATTCAGAAGAGGCCAGAGTTTAGGGAAGGTCAAGAGAAACCTGCTGATCTGGAAATAGTGGTGCACACTGGAAAGACCCCACTGCTTTGCTGGCCCCCCAGCTGAGTGCCCCCTCCAGCCAGCACTACAAAAGGAAATGTAAGCAAAGATTAGCTGCAAATTTGTTATTATTGTAACTTCCTGGAAATAGTGTTGCTATTGTTGTTATTATTATTGTGCTCAGATCATGAAAGACTACCATTTTGCATCAGAAAAGTGAAGCAGTTGTTTCAGAGATGTTCTTGGGAAGGATAGGTCCATGCTGCTTCAAAGCTTTCACTGTTGCACTGTTTTCCAAACAGTCTTGCAGTAACATAAACTCTGGTAATGCATTCTTACAATGGTTGCCATCAAATGTCCAAAATAAGTCATGTTTGCAAACAACCTTAAAAATTTCACTATCTCACATGGCATGTTTAGATGCTGGACAGCCCAATGGAGATCAGTCTAGCTTAGTTTCAATGTATGTTCCCTTCTAAATAGAAATTATAGCAAAAAATCTCCCTTTACTTTGTTTCATTATGTCACCAAGGCTTTGACACATCCACTAAAACTGTATCAGAGAAGCACATGTTATGTTCTGGGGTGCACAATACAGCAGATATCACGTACCAGAATGGTGGAACAAGCTTCTCAACAGGCAGATTTTTTTTTTCTACAGACTATAAATATTCCCTATTACCCTTGTACTAATGCCTTAGTAATGCCTCACTAGAGCCTTCCAGCCAAATGGTAGATACAGTCACCAGGTGTAATTCTAACTTTAGCAAAAGTAATTTCACACATCTATTACTGCTTTTTAAAAGCAACTAAGAATGTTCAGTGAGAATCCATTGGCTAAAACTTCCCTGAAATGAGAGTTTAAATGTTAGATCCAGTTACACAGGACTAAAGGAAGGGACACCACCATCCTCCTCTATCATCAGGCTCCTCCAAAGCTCATACAAAGTGGAGAAAGGTCCGGAATGGAAAAACACCGGATGCTTTTCTGGTTTGACTCACCTCTGTCTCAAACTTTACATTTTTGGCCACATACCTGATGGGTGTAAAATCTCATGTAGAGAAAAGTGGCAGAGGTGAGTGAAGTAACTTATGGCCTAGAAGCCTCAACTGAAGCGAGGGCCACCTAGGCAGTAGGCACTATGAACAGTCCTTTTTCGCCCTTGTCCTACTCTGTGAGTTTCTGCTCACAAATAATTGGAGAGAAGGCGCTCAGCCATGTGGGTTTTTTGCTCCTTTTGGCATTTTAAAGCCATTGTAGCTTTGGAGAAGTGACTGAAAATTCTGTTGATAAAGTGCATGACCTACAAAACTAACATATCTCCTTCAAATGTGAAATCCTTGTTATTGTCAATGTGAGCATTACAACACGTGCCACTTCTTTTTAGGAAAAAACCCACCAGTCTTATTTCTATATTTGATGTATTTTTAACTTACCATTACACTGAGAAAGATAACAATTCAACTATGTCAAATTAACTTGTTGAACGTTCATATTTATCAAGCCCAGTAATTCCTGTCAAGCCTAGCATGTTAATAAGGATACAATTATATATACTCCCAGTCTATATTGTTTCAAGGACAAACCTTAACAGCTAGTGACACTTCATGCACTACAGCCATCTCACTAAACCCAATGCTCCGCTGAAACACTCCGTTTAATTTAAAGTCACGTGAAACACACAGCATAATATAGCCCCAGAGGTATGCCATAGCCAGCAAATGAAACAAGACTGTAATAGACGGTCCTATGACAGTTACATTTTTGTGAACATATTCACCCCTTGACATTAACGGTAATTTCTTTGATTGCTACAATTCGGATAGCGCTTCCCCTACTCCCGGCTTGGGTTTTTTTCTCCCTTCATATTGCTGAGAGAGCTTTACTCACTGTTACCATTTCCTTTATACTACCCATTAGTCAGCCAGCTACCACTGGTTTTGTGAGATTTTTGTGTGAGTGTGAGAAAGCAGGCATGAAGAAACTGAGGAAAAAATGAATGCAAAACCACAAAAAAAGGGCAGACTTTGCCAAGGCCAGGTGCAGGCTCTGAAACCCTATGTAACTTAATTCCAAGTCAACTTAGCATAAATTTGTGGTTAACATTGTCACTGTTGTGTTGGCAGACTCACTATGCTTTGAACTCGGGGGATTTTCTTTTTCTTTTTTTTCCTTTTCTTTTTTTTTTTTTTTTTTAAGGTACATCCTCAAAGATTCAAGTTCCACCTATATATTCAGAAGAAAACATCTAGCTGTGAAATCTTGTCAGGAACCAGAGACCTGCTCATTAATACAGAGAATATATATGTTTTAAAGCAGATCCTAAGTTCTTTAAGCAGAATCAAAGGAGTTGTGTTGTTCTCTGTAGTTATTGGTGCAGTTACCCTCAGTGTGTCCTCACTAAGCTGCAGAAAAAAGAGACAATTTTCAGGTTTTATCCTTCCCTTCTTTTCTGTGTTGCTTTTTCTCATCAGAGCTTGCTGCCCACTCCTCTCCTTTGGCTGACCTTCCTCACCTTTCCTACCAGCCCATTTCTCTCCCATCCTTACTCTTCATATCACCCCAAGAAATCCTGCCCAAAGCCACCAGCATGAGGACCAATGCCTCCCCTTGTTTGCCGAGCTCTGGGACAGGCTTTGGTGCACTTTTTGAACTCAAAGGGGGGGATTTGTGCCTAGCCACCCGCAGCAGTTGCCAGCAGAAATCTGCAGCCCTTTCATGCCCCTTCTGTCACTTTTGGTCCAGCTGCTGGAGCCGTTATCTCTCCTTTCTTCTCCCCTCACTGGGCATTCAGGGCCACAGCTGTTGGATCAGGTCATGGTGCCATTCTCTTGCAGGGCTGCCTCTGCAGAGCCAGTGGTAACCAGCGTGATAAACTGCTGGTGGAAAGATCAGATTTTCCTTTTTTTTTTTTTTTTTTCTTTTCCTACAGTGGTCATCAAATCTTCTGGCTGGCTGGCAAAGCACACGCCAGCTAAAATCTATATATTTCACTCCTTTTCCATTTATTCCTCCTCCCATTTACCCTTGCAGGCTTGCAGCAGAAAGAGCAGGCGAGCAATGCCACAGAGTTCTGGTCACACTGCTGCTCCTTCAATCACGTAGTGAATTGTAAAAGCAGATCACTTTGATTTAGTGTGAGGTACCAGAAAACTTTTGGATGGTCACTGCTATATGATCTCATGCAGACAAACCACCTGTTAGTGGGCTGTAGCAGTCATAAATTAGTCCTGAGGATGCTTGGATAAAGAACTGTCTTTGTTGTCCCAGGAGAGGTGATTTATCTGTATAAAGTATCTACTTACTCTGCTGAATTTACCATTAAAATATTAGCTTAGTAATATTTTCCATTAGTAATTCCTGAGCTTTCCATGCTCCTGTGTGCATGCAGATATATGTACCTCTATACGTACACTCTGCAGTCTGCTGGAAGAACTACAAGTGTATATAACACCAAAACACAAGTGTGACTGTTAAGGTTCAGTGGAGATCAGAAAATGTAGGACATGGCAAGATAAATTGTTACTCAAAAACCCTCTCCAACAATCAACATCAGGAATACATACTAAGGAAGCTTTGAAGTCATTTGTATACATGCTCAATTCCTGAGTGGATTGTTGGTTGGTTTTTTTTATGGATAACATAAGTTTTGAAATCTAACTTCCAGAGTTTTGATTTTGATACATTTTAACTAAATTATTAACAGATTCTGTAAGGGATCAATGTTTTCAAAGTGTAAAAATGGACTTTTTCATAATATTTTCTCCTTTATTTTTAATTCTTTATGAATCATTTTCAGTAAAAGAAATACTGATGGCTTAACACTTCATTTTTTCCCCCCCTCCCTTTCTCTCTTTTTTTTTCTGCCATCACCTGTAGCAGCAAATCTAGTAGGCTTGTACCATCCCTTTCCTTTTCCCATTCTCTACCTGTCCTTCATTTCTTCAGGTTTTGAAAAGCCATAAAGTGGTGAAAAATGGTATTTTTCACTAGTTAGTGAGCTGCAGAATTGCCCAAGGTAAAAGCAGAACCCCATTCTGCCTGGCATTCTGCAATTTATTATAAGGAGCAATAAGAAGCAGAGCTGAAGAAAAGTAATAACGACAATGCTGCTGCTGCTGAAGTAATTCTCTTCTGAATATTGCCAAATAAAAATAACTGCAGTGGTTCAGAGTTTTTCTTAGGAATGCATCCCTCTCCTTTTGTCAAACCCTAATACATGTATGAAGAATTAAACCCCAGCTTTTGTAAATCACGTGTGTTTCACTGGAAGTGTTAAGCAACCTCGATGCTAACACCATACTGTGCCTATACAAAAATGCAGATCAAGAGCCACGACAGCCAGAAAAAGGAACCCAAAGCACCTCTCTGCTACCCAAAAGGTCTGATGCTCTTGGAGCATATCTGTGCCAGAGAAAAAATACACTCAACACTTTTCTAGCCACACTAACTCTGTTTTTAAAATGTGGCAGAATCGGGAAAAGGTGCATATATGTGTGACAGCGAGAGAAAGGGATTGAGAAGAATGGGCTTTCTGGCTTGCTGAAACATCTCCATTTCAGTGCTCAAAATCAGGAGTCTTTTATTGCACTTCACCTCAAATCTAGCAGAAAACCTCTTCCTCAGACATGGGTCTCATGCCAGTTTCAAGATAGATATTCCATTTTGTGTTAGTTTTGGATGTGGAGCCAATATTGGCCTAATCATGGAAACTGAGCTGCAGCTTTAAATTTGGAGAGGCAACTGGTTCTCCTGAATACTTCTAAATGCTTTCAGCCCTTTAGATGAAAGATACTCATGCTTGTTTTACCATTAGTCACTTGGAGTAAGACTGCTGGCTCCAAAGGACCAGTTAAGCCCTACTAGATACACAGTATCTTCTTGAACACCCTTTGCGTTACATTAAGTATCTAAAGAAAAGGCATTTATAAGAGTGAGTCGCGGGCCAAGCGGCATTTTCATTCATTCCAAACTTAGAGGCGAGGTTTACATATATAAAATGCATAGCTCTGTGTGCCATACTTTTCCCAGCACATTTTCAGGCAAAATAACTTGCTGGGTGCCAAGACTCCAAGCTGTTCAACAGAAAATCCAGCTGTCATTAATGCAGGTATCCATCCTTCGGTGGAAATGGTCTCCATCAACAACAGCCAGTCGTGGCTTTTACTATAATACAGCGGTAGATAATACAAAGCAGTACTTTCACCACTGGAACACGGATGAAAAACGACACAGTCAAGGAACATGACAAGTAACAGGCCTGCGGAATGAATTCTGACTGGCTTTAACCAGAAAGCTTGTTTTCTCTCGAGCACACATGTTTGCCAACTTCAAATGGCACTTACTATTTTTGGTGAGGTTGTTGCAAGCCCTCACACAAGCTTCATCCAGCACCGGTTCAATAGTATATGATAATCATTTGGTATTAAATGCTGGCAACTGAGCCAGAAAGTTTCCTTCACTCATCCTCCCACCACTGCCAAGGCAATCAAATTAATTCTGTTAACAGCCTGCCAAGTCAACTAGCCCACTAAACTGTCCTGTCTTAAAAACGAAATCGAGACATTTATATCAAGCCGTGCCGTTTCCCCCACCGAGTGTGATGGCTGGAGTCCTGCCAGTGGGAATGACTGCTATCATCATACGATGCCATACGATGGCTCTAATGAGCTGACATTTCCTGTTGCTAAATTGCCACGTCTGAAAGCCAAACCAAACAGTGTTCAACCTCTTTAGAAACCAGACGATGGTTTCTGACTTTTCCTTCTGCCTTCTGTTTCCTCGCTTTCAACATTTCTCTGTCCAAACCTGCCTAGATAAAGAAGTCTGAAGTGAAAACCTGCTCTTGCACCATATGGAATGTATCAGACTTCTCTGGAGAAATGAAGCTGTCTCGTGTTGCTTCATAGTTGGCTCTGCAAACCAAACCATTTCTGTGCTAAATGAAATGGGGGGAACAGTCACGAGCAAGCACCACAGACACAGGTTGCCCACACTGCCCCGGCTATTCCATCTTGCCCTGGGTCCACACCTGAGCTTGGTTTCCTTCCACATATTTCACTCTCCTCTGGCTACTTATTTCAGAAATAACCAACAGCAGGGGCAGAAGGGAGATTTCCAATACCTTTTCTATGGTCTCTAGACAATCAGTGCAGACCTTTCAAGTTGCTGTCGCTGTTACATCTTTTGGGTCTCTCATCATCACCATTTGTCATAGTGAAATGTTAACGCTTCTCTTCAGAATAATTAAGTTTTTCGCCTTAACGAATGTTCTATTGGGGATCAAATCACCAGTGTATGTTGCAACTGGAATGGGTTGCCCAGGGAAGTGGTAGAAGCCCCATCTCGAAACATGGAAGGCCAGGTAGGATGGGGCTCTCTCTGAGCAACCTCATCTAGTTGAAGATGTACCTGTTTACTGCAGGGGACTAGATGACCTTTAAAGGTCCCTTCCAATGCAAAACATTCTATGATTCTGCAAAACCACAGTGATCTTAAGCCCAGCAACAGTCACTGACATAGACACTTATGAAGCAGGGGCATGACAGGTACACCCAAGGAATACTAGTGGGGAAAAAGATTACAGGCTCAGGCCTCTCGTGGCAATGCTTATTAAAAAAAAAAAAAGTCTGTTATCCTCTGATTCTTAGCACATACTCCTCATCATAGTTAATGAGCTACTGGAAAAAATTCAGCTGAACACTCAAGAAAGAGATGTTTTGCTAGGATGAAGGTGGAAAATGGGAAGAATAGTAGAAGAATTTGGATTTTTTTTACCCATACAGAGAAAGCCACTAGGTACAAGGCAGTGCAATTTTTCTACATTATTATTTGCTAGGCTAGGATAGAGTTGGAGAGGGGATTTTATTTACCTGCATCAAGCTGCTCTATTAAAATCGTGAACTAAATAAAGGTCTGTTTAGCTGGCAGCCTAATTTTCTTCATAGCCTTTACTTTTGGTCTCCAAATAGTATATGAATTTCATATACCTCAAGCTGTACTTGCAGACTATTCTCCAATCCACTGCACTGGTAGTTTTGGCTGTCTTCCATCAACTTAACTATTAAGTCTCAAAAGTCTGTTATACATTTTATAGACTTGGGGGAAGCTCATTTTGCTGGCACGCAAGGAGCTGACACTCATCTGTTCAGTTTGGATTGCTCTCTGCTGTAGTGACACATTTCAGATTAGTGGCACCAATAAATAATGAAAAATTATTCCACCTTTTCCTTTGGATCGGGTTGAATTCAAGAAATTAAAACTATCTACCTCAGGAAAGCATTTCCTCTGGAAACAATGTGCTTGAAGTGATTCCAAATTTAAAGACCTTAGGAGTGCATGTATGTGTCTCATTTTTTTATCTACTTAGTAGATCATAAAATCTTATCATTGCAGTTTAGAAAGAAACTATCACATACCCATCACAGACAAAGCTCAAGGTTTTGTTCTATGTGAGATGCTAGTATTAGAAGGTTTCTACCTTTGAAGAAACACTGCTGTTTAATTTCTAACCATGCATTGCACCAGACACCTTAACAACTAGGTTTTGGGGTGATAAGCTGCACCAGGACATTTAGTAATTAGAAATCAGGTTTGGTTTAAGGGCAATATCCCTTGAAATCTAAAAGGAAATATTTAAAATAAAGGAGGAATTATTTGTAATCATTATGTTAATACAGACAACATGATTTTCAGGAAGTATGCAATGATACATGTTACTTTCTGTAGATAATTTGGTTTGTTTTCTGATACAAAAGCTGGATTCATACGAATTGCGTGTAATGACAAGAGGTGATCTTTCAAATTACTGTTTCTCAGAGAAGAAAATTGAACCTTGTGTGAAATAAAAGACCACAGAATAAGTTCTGCTCTCTTTTGACCAAGAGGAAAATGCAGAAAGAAAAAAATTGACTGCCTTTCCATTCCTATTTGCACAATATTTGTTTTTGCTAACAGGCACACGTAGGCACACTGACCTGTTGCTGGAAGGGTGAGCACACTGAAAAGAACACAAAAAGGAAGGTTACATCCTGAGATGACGATGCCCGTTAATTGGTTAAGAGAAGGTTATGTCATTTCTGAATAGGCTTAGTGTCAAACTCCTGCTTCTCTCAAACTCTGGCAATCCTAACAGCATGCTGTTGATAATATAACTCGAGGTTTCACTAACTTTGACAGCTCTGCAAGGGTATTTTGGAAGGATTTAGTGGTTTTGAATAGCTTATTTCACTAACCCATAAAGAAACACATTCCTTCAACACAAGCACAAGTGGTTGTTTTCTATACTTAATAAGGCCAAGGTAAAGAAAACCCAACTGCATATTTTTAACTATTTTATCTTTACACAAGCCCAGGTTATGCGGAGCACAGAGCCATACACATACTTTCACTGAGAAGGTAATAATATCTGACAAAATCTCAAAAACTGCCTAACTTACATGTCAAATTTTTCAGGCAAGAGTACAAAATTAAAAAAAAAAAATAGTCACACCAGAAGTATTATTAAGGAGAGGAACCTCGCCATTTGATAAGAAGCTGCATCTTCTGGTCATCTCTAATGATAAAGAAGCAATGGAAGGTCAATCACTTCTGTGCATTTCCTACAGTAATGCAATGTAATATTAAACAAACAGTTTTCCTTTGAAGTGCGTGTGGAAGATCTATGCCTATAAATGGTCCTGCAACCATATGCAGAACCTATCTATTTATTCTAGAGATTTCCTAACTTATGGAATGAGAACGTGGGAAAAATGAAAAGAAAGAGTTGTAAGAGTGAAGGAATTTGGACTTCTCCCAACACTCCTGCTAAGTTTTTAGTTGCCCCTGTGCTATGGTGAACTTCTGATAACATACTGAAGTCTCTTTCTACACATTACAAAACAAGCATATGCAATCAGTGTTGAAAAGTTAGGTTTAATTAAATTTCTATTATTATTATTATTGCTACACATAAAAGAATTAAAAAAATCCCTCAACATTTCACATAACCTTTCTCACATGACACGAGAAACACTAGTAAGCTAAAGACTGCTATGAAAGATGCTACTGTAGAACGGAATTAATATCTAACATCTCTGGTTCATCTACATGAACAATTTAAGGGAAGAAATAGTAAGAAACACAAATAATTGAATGTAGCCATCATCTTCCACCTCCTTATGAGTCCTTGTTTCATTAGTTACTCATTTTTTTGGTGTCTGATTTTTTTTCATCTTGTTAAGATTAAGGGTCACAGTGATACTCTGTCATCATCGCTCTACTGTGCATATACACCCCAACTACTCATAATTCAGCTCACAATAATTAATTAAAAATATAATAATTTACTGTCAACTTTGGATTTCTTTAGAACTGACCCTCACCTCTCTAAGAGCCTTTAAATGCTCTCTGACTGGCAGCCAAAGTCTTTTTTTTGGTGGGTCTGCAGAGATGCCTGTGTCCCCCTTTCACTGGGGCTAAGACTGGTTTCAGATGTTAACTGCTCCATCTCCTGTCCTGTTCTGTCCCAATTAGATCTGGGATTCATTTGGAGCCCTGCCCTTAAGTCATCACTTTAGTCACGGACAACGAAAACATTCTGTTCCTGTTCACCGGCCAAACGCCAAATCTCTGCCCTAGAGGATACACGATACATACAACAAGAAAAAAAGCCCAGCTCGGCTGGGTAACACAGGAAGCACATCGTGTGATTAATCAGCACACATTAAATGCTTTTGAATGGTTAACTTCTGAAGCTGCAGAATCTATATGACCTCTGCCTGCTTTTCAAGCACGACCTTCAGGGGTATTAGAAGGGCAACCAGAGCAGTACTGAACTGGCATCGAGGAGCAGTGCATGTCTCAGTCCTCAGGCAGACAAATCCTCATTGGACAAATGCGGTAAAAGGAAAAAATAGATTGGTTCCAAATGCCATCATAAAACATACTCTATTTTAATCACTGTTTTACAGAAAACGACTGTAAGCAGACAAAGCCAAAATGCAGTCTACATAGCTTTGACCAAGCACAAATACTGAGTGTACTCCTCCTCACTTCCAGGATTTTCTATAGCCTCTGACAAATACCTTTACTCATTGTTTGAAAATAGAGGATAAGCATTGTGGTAAAAGCTGTGAAAGGCAATCAAATTAAATGCCACCCATATAAACCTGAGAAAAATCCAAAAAACAAACAATGCCTCCATCAGATAATTGTTACAACACTTTACTGTTATTGTAATATTATAATATCTTCCTTAACAACAATGTATGGTTTGTTTAAGCTACATAAATTCTGAAGAGGTTGACATTGTGATGATTCAGTGTGTAATATAGTTGGGTTCTTGTTAGAATGCAAATGAAATTTCACCCCATTTAATTTTGTAAATGACACGTGATTAAGCTTGTCCAGCGCCTCCTATGTTAGAGGACAGCCACCCTGATACAAGAGCTGAATTGACTGAGAAAAATGTCTGGAGAGGACTGAAATAGCAACTGTAATAATTCATTCTTCTAGTTCAGTTTAAAAAGGAGGTGACTACTCCTGTCTTGCACAGACTTGAAGAAAGTGATGTTCCCAAGGAACATGGACTAGAGTCCAAACTGCCAGGATCCCATCCAATGCTCTCCCCATTAGGTTACAGAGAAGATGCTTCATTTCAACACTCTTTTATTTACAGCAATGAGTGCACACTATACCTTCTTGGTCTCATACAGTTTGCTTTCTGTTTGCATGTTCTAACTCTGGAACACCTTGATCCTCTTCCATCATCACCTACACATTCAGGAACAAATAATCCAGTGCGTATCATTCTTCACTTCCCCTCTGTTTGCACCCGCATTTCACAACGCTGTTGGAATTAGCATTTCCTAAACATTCATTAAACAGTTCATTTTGCTACTGAAGTTGCTCCAATAACAGTAGCAAAACTATTGCTGTACTCTCAGTGGTGCCCACCAAGGCCCTGACATCCGGAGCATGGTACATTCATATTACACTGTGGCTTTTGCAGACAGAATCTGAGCTAGTTACTGCCCGTGGTACGAAACCTCCAACTCAGCTACAAGTCCCTTCCTCTAAGTTTCTAGGGCCATGCAGCTGTTAAAATGTTAAGGTTGAGGGTTTCTAGCGTAGCTAGGGAGGTGTCTAGGAAGGCTGTGAAAGCAGGCACAGATAAGTCCTTTCTGTAGCACTAGTAACACCATATTCTGCTCCCCTGCTTTACCATCTGGAAGGATTGTAGAGAGAGCTAAGTTACCGTGCTGGTTACAATAATCACCAGTTGCTTTTCTCTGTCTGAGAGCCATCTGATCTGTTTTGTATCTGAAACCTTTGTTGAAAGGAATAATGGCTCTGTGAATAATATTGTGTTCTTACTCATACATTTATTAGATACAAAATATTTTCACTGAGCCATTCTTAGAACCATTGTAAAGCAGTTTAACACTTTTATATGCTTTAGTCAGTCCTATTCTTTGCCTTGGTGACTGTTCTGATTTAGGATGGTGTCACCTGAGATATGGAACGATGAGATTAACATTTAAGCAAACACTGGTGCCTCGGGACAATGGGTGAAGAGGAGGCCCCCAGGGACATCCTAACCCTATAGATTAGATAGCTAGACTTCAGAGGCCTGAAAACCAGCTTGGACCAGCTCTGCAGTTAACGAGTCGGGATCACTCAGTTGTTTTCCACCAAAGGTGAAAACTACGCCCCGAGGAAGACTTCAGGTCTTCATCAGAAGACCACCAGAGGGGACCCAGAGACCACTACCACATTTTAACTGCGAATGCGATGTAGGGGCGGAGATTATGTTAATGACTTTAATGCATATGCAGGTGAATTCCAGGAAATGGTATGAATATGTATGTAATAGTTCCATAAAAAGAGCTCAAGTGCTTTTCACCAGTGCACATGTTAGGAGGAGCTATCCCCCATGTTGCCCGGCACCGTAATAAAGAATACCTGCTTAATAACATTTATTTGTTATTGGGTTTTCTTCGTTTCAGTGCCTCCCACTCTCCATCTCCCAAATAAAATAAACGATTTAATCTAGGAGACAAAAGCTGAGGGCATCAGCAGATGTGGTTTTGTACTCCATGCTCTGACTCGGGGTCTTCTCCAAATCCTCAGATGAAATCAATGCAGCTGACTTCACTGCTTTGAAAGAGGTTTGGATCAGACCTTTTCTACAATCCTGGGGAAGTAATTTTTTGTGAAATGGAGATGGCAATAGGAGCCTGCCCTCAAAGTGTTTGCTTGGGAGCTGCCATGTAACTAACTACATGTTATGATGATGATGATGATGATATTGATGTGTTGATATTGACTTTCTTCCCATCCATGATTTCCTAACATGAAGAAAGATTTCCTCAGCACAGCCACACAGTGTTGAGAGGAAGGTGTCAGAAGACAGAATGAAAATCAAAAGTCTCTTTTGTACAAGGGCTCTGTTTTGCAATTTTCAGGACTCGAGCATGAGAAAGGAACCATTTCTCAGGCCCCATTACAGTTGCTCCAAACATGTGGCACTGGCGGTTGCTGTGTCTGGGGCTGAATGTGTTGCAAGACCCCATGGGGTATCCTCATCTGTCCCAAAGAAGGCATGAAGCCGTGCTGGTCCCAGAGAGGGGATGAAGATCTGATGGGCCCGTCAGGGGCTGATAGTCACCAGGATGAGGAGTCTTATGTCTGATAGCCCTGCTAGGAGGTGCTTTGCTGCTGGGGGATTCCTGGTCCCTCCCCAACCTGCTTCTCCACGTGTCCCTGCCTGCTCACTACACTTGGCGAGTCCTCTGGCTTCATTGATTTGTTTCTTCACACAGAGCTCTCCAAGATCAACCCTGAGCCGCAGGCAAGCACTGGGAGAGGTAGCAGAAGAGGAGAGCAGCAAGCTCTTAAAAGTGAGGCTCTCCAGCAATCATGGGAAGTAGTTGTGCCAAAATATGAAATGATTGTCTATTCCCACTTCTGCAAGGTTTTACGTCTCTGTACACACTTCCATCTGTCTCCTTCCCTCCCTTCCCCTCTCTCTTTTTCTATCGGATGCTTCAAGGAAAAGAAAATTTATGGAAGTGGTTCCAAGAGCTGTTTTCTCTGCCTTGGTGCTAGTCGGTGCATGTTCCTGGCTGGCTCAACCCTCCCTCCTCCCTGACCGGCTCCAAAACTCCTTCACCTCACACAAAAGATAGATCAAGTTACCATTCATTAGCTGCCACCTGGGCCCCAGCCCCCAGAGCTGGTGAGTGCATCCTTAAAAGTGCCAGGTACAAGCAGTTCCCTACCCCCTGCACCTCCTTTAAAGGATAAAATTCCCTTTGCAGGTTCTGACCCTGGAAAAAGGGTGAACTCAAAGTCTTTTCTGAGATAAAACAATAAACGGTGCTAACTTTCTGTGCACTGATGAGAGGTGGGGAAAAAACAAGTTGTCTTCCTTTCTGATCTAATCAGGAGATGGCTTAATAAATTTAAGCAAATAATTCAGAACAGTGATATGTGCTCATTTTTGTCCTGCATCTCCCAGGGTCAGCTCAGGCATGTTTCAGAGGGAAGGGAAGACTTTGCTCCCTCGAGTCTGTTTTCCTGCCTCAGTGTCCCACAAAACCAGCTTGTCTGTTGTAGACAGTAAAAGTAATTTTGGCAGGACTTCTGAACTTGCTCTAGTACCTACTTGCTTTGGTACCTACCTGGCACCTAGTGCCCATGTGGCCAAAAAGGCCAAGAGCATCCTGGCTTGTATTGGAAATAGCGTGGCAAATTGGACAACTACCTGAAAGGAGGTTGTAATGAGCTGGGGGTCATTTTGTTCTCCCGAGTAACCAGTGATAGGACAAGAGGAAAAGGCCTCAAGTTGTGAAAGGAGAGGTTTAGGTTGGACATTAGGAAAAAATTCTTTGCAGAAATGGTTAGTAAGCCCTCGAACAGGCTGCCCAGGGAAATAGTAGAGTCACCATCCCTGGAGAGGTTTAAGTGCTGTGTAGATGTGCTGAGCAACATGATATAGTGGTGATCTAGCAGTGCGTGGTTAATGGCTGGACTCAATCATCTTAAAGGTCTTTTTCAACGTAAATTATTTTATGATTCTATGTTGATCTAACCCACAACCGTGAAAGGCAGTACCCCTGCCCTTCCTCTACCCTTCTTGTCCTGTCCTTCTCATTCTGCTCTATCTTTGCATCCCAAGCTTTCTCCCTGTGCCTCACTCCAGGGCTTTCAGACCTTAGTATTGATCTATCTCTGTCAGTGATAAGATTGTAAAGTGGAAAACTTGAAAATACTGGTTCAATCTCTAACCTCAGTTTCACGCTCCTCTTTTAAACCCTGATGGCCAGTTCTGTCTGGAGCTGGATTCTGATCTCAACAGCAACTTCAAGAGTTCGGAGTTGTTCATCACCTCTCTTCCACTGCCTCAAACACAGATTAAATTCTGATTTCAGGGACTGAGTTTTCACTGGTGTATTTCTATATTTGGACACTGTTTATGGCGTAGAGACTGAGCTGTGGATGGCTGCAAGAAGGGGATTTATAAACAACATATTGTGAACACAGTGATACATGTACTTACTGAGTATAGTAACACATTTGTAACATGATCATAGCTGTTATTAAGAGCACTAAAATAAAAACTATTTCCTTTATGTGGTGCTAAATGTTTGCAATGCCTGTTTTTTATAGAGAAAGAGAGATCCCCAAATGACCGAGTCTGAATTAATAGTTAACATCCTGTAAAATATTTCAAGCAATGAATTCATCAAACACACACAAAGGATGTGTTTATCTAACTGATTTTGGTATAAAAACATGAGCTCAGAAACTAAGCTCTCATATGACAGGGGTCATATGAGTGATTTTCTAAGAGATGAACTGGAAACTTGAAAATGGAGTGACAATATTGACAGGTCCCAAGTCCAGTGACACTCGTGGTGCCATTACAAAGCCTGCCAGGCTGAGAGCTACAGCAGCAGTACAAAAACAAGTCCATTTTTAAGGTTTGTTTCTTGGCCTTCCCTCTGTAATGATGTCTCACCTACAATAGAGCCAGTGACTCATCTCTCAATTATTGCTGCTGTCATTCTGGTCCAAATTGCTTGGAGGAAGGGAAGTACTGATAGAGACAATTCAGGGGATTAAAATAACCATGTCTGCCATGCTTTATAACAGCTTTGCTATAAGGAACCTGCTTTTTCCGAGATTACTTTGTTATGAATTCACTTGTGCAACACGTTCTTGGAACGGCACAGTTTGTTTCTGGAAACAGGACTTAGTGACAGGAGATTTGTCATAGACAGGGAATATTTTCCTTAAAGAAAAACTGTCAAGTCAAGTCAGGCTTCTCTATTAGTTTGTAAAACAAGGTGTTTACATACCTATAAACCTGCCATAGATTCTCCCCTCTCCACCCCCCCAATGAAAGTCACCTTTAGAACAGTAGGTGGAAACAGTTCTTAGGCACTGAAAGCAGGGTGAGAACAGAAAAAAACCAAGCTGCTGTGCTTCTCTGCCCCTTTCTGCCTTCTACAGACAGGTCTGGTCCCCAGGTCCACAGCAGAAGCCTGAATCTTTGCCATAAAGCTAATAATTAAGATAGTCTAGATGATAAATAAAAGTGCTAAGACCTCTGTGTGCCGTGTACTCCTCCTCTGTAGGCAGCCAGTCGACTGCTTTATCTAGATGATCATCTCTGAAGGAAAGTATTTATAGTTTGGCAATGGTGGTCAAAGTGTTTAGACAATTCAGTCAATGGAAAACCTGAAGGGAAAAAGAAAACTAAAACAAAACAATGAAGACAAAGGGAGGTAAGGGGAGTGCAAATCCCACTTGATAAAATGTGTCTTTGGACAAAACCCGGCCTCTCTAACTTATGGTGAGTACATAAGGAATGCTAGGATCTCAGTTTCAGAGTGTTTTGCCTCCTAAAGGTGAAGGAAAACAGGCTACACAATGATATACATTGATATAGAAATTAGATGCTCAAATTCAAAACAGGAACACTGCAAACCACAGAGAATCTCTGGGCTTCTGCTTTCTTTCCTCTAGGCCTGGTAGAACTGACACTGGACTTTTTTTTTTCTGGAGTGGACACTTCTGCCCCCTAATGTATCCTACCATTTGCCCACCCCCAGGAAAACAAAATTTGCATTCAGCTAAACACAGAGCCACACTCAAGCCTATGCAGACTTTAATTAAGAGTTTCTGAGTGGAAACTGCACATCATTTCCCCAAATTAAGGGCTGTTTGATAGGAAGCCTCAGTTCCACTCTGGAAGGAGGCTCCGTTCCACAAGGGGCCAGGTCACCTCCTGAACTCCCATTCTTGTGCAAGCATTGACCATTAGGCTCTGCAAACACAGATCTGTGCTGGGAAAAAATAAAACCAGCCGAGTTTGCTGCTGGCCTGGCTCTGGTGAGGGTGGAGCTGGCTTTGCAGGAGTAGGGTTGGAAAAGCCTGACTCCTCCATGGCAGAAAACCTGGAGGGCAGCCAGGCTCCACTAGTCTGACTGCTGCAGGGAGGAAGGAGCTGTAAACCAGCAATTAGTAATCCTACTACTAACAGGAAGGATTGCTGGGAAGTATAAATAAGGTTGCTGTTTATACGTGCGTTAGCGTAGGAAGTCCTGCTGATGATGGTTGGTGTTTTTGTTGCTTGTTGGTTGTTTTTGGGGTTTTTTTTCGGAAAGCTGCGTTGTGTAGAAAAGGATGTGGTTTGTGAGAATCACAGCCTGGGTGAGGAAGAGTTTCAGGCACAGAGGCTTGGGGCTGGTGTTAGGGATTGACCTCACCAATATCAGGTATATATAGTTGTGAATTAATGAGCTTAATCCTTTGGTGTATATTGAGTTTTATGCTTACATTGCGGTGTATAAATGGGGAGGGTCTTGGACATTTAGAGTGATCATTTCTTACTTTTCCTTCTCATTTTAGGGGTGTTCAGCTGTTATCATGTACAAAAAGATCCCCGTGGTTTGCAAAGGGATAGGAGCTTGTCCATACACCATGAAAAATAAACTCATGAATGCTCCACGAAGTAGCCATAATTAGCACAGGACTAAGAAAAAAAGAAAAGCAGTATAGAAGGGGATTGGTTAGTTTGTGCAAATGGTAGAACAAGGAAATTAATCTCTAGAAGAACTGTCATCACCACTTAATGATCCAAAGACCTGAGATGAAGAGAAAATAAGGCCTAGAAAGAAACCGGACTTCTAATTTTCACCAGTTGCACAAGACTCTGTTGTCAGTGACCAGCTTCTCTTTTTTACTGGTGCGGTTACTCTGAAAATCAAAGGGCTAACGCAGAAGAGTATGGGCACAGTGATCCTTTCTTCAGGAGGTGAACGTAAGCTGGGGCGTAACTGCAAATATAGCAGTAAATAAGCTTTTCGTATGTGTAAGATGATAAACTCTAAAATACAGAAACTGGAAACAGAGACATCTCCTTAACTTTCCTATCTATCCATCCTCAGGAAACAGAAAGGATTTTGCAGGGGGCAAGTTGCAAAAGGAGCCATCAGAGCACAATTATGAATTTCCCCGAGTTCTTACAAACTGAGAACGGTAATTTATTAATAACACTAAAAATAAACTACATCAGACTAGAGGACAGTGACAAAGCATGCTTGGAACATCATCTCATACATTTCGTTGTAAATGTAAATTTGAAATCAGTCTTTTAAATACACCAGCCATGTCCTCACTGGAACTTACAACCATGTGTGGATTTGCCGGTCCATTTAACCACTGAATTAAAGGGAAAAACAGATGTGCTGTGGGGTGCAGGAATTATTCGTGATGACATGTATCACATTTGGAGCAATGAGGCAGAATGTCAACATAACACAAAGAGGAAATTATCTCTGACATACCTTTCACTTTCTTTAATGGCATATCATTTCTGGTACAAATTATGTAAGGACCTCAAGTGACAGAACCTGGAGGAGACGACCTGAAAAATTTGCCAGTTTTGTCTTAGATAAATAGACACAGTTTCTCCTTAGTTCCCTACGCTTCCTTATACTTAGTTTGGAGAGTGCTCCTAACCCGAGGCAGTGATATTTAGCTCTTCAACAACTGGCAAGTTTTAAAGGACCATTATATGTTTTTGGGCTCAGGTGATAAATCTGGATGTGAGTTCCAGGCACGGCCAATGGGAACATTGAAGTCTGCTGCAGAAGACAGGTTTACAGCATTAAAACCTAGGAGAAATAATTATGTGAGCCGCTTTGGATGAAGTCATAATTAAGCCTTATTGGGGCTTGAAACTTTGGATTTACAATCTATTTCTCTCACTGTTTTTTGTTTTCATGAACCTCTGGCAGATTCTACTTCCAGTTGGGACAAGAAACAAAGTGGCAAAAGGTACTGTGAAGAAAACTGTGGGAAACTCATATGCTTTCAGGAGACATAGAACTTTGTTATATACCTCAGGCTGAAGAATATGTAGAAAAATTAAGGAGCTGCAATACTTTGGGGGTTCGTTCCAAGTGAAACCCTTTTCCATGCAATGAAAAGAAAACACCTGAGGTTCAGTTGTGTATTCCCAAAGGAGCCCTCACCTTGAGGCAGGGCACAGCAGAAAGTTGATTCTGCTCACTGTTACTTTCTTGCTTTTTCATGAGGCTAAGGAGGTAGAAGCTCCAAGGTTAGTCTTGCAACTGTGTTACTATGCACTAACTTGGAATTTTGGCCAATATGTTCATAAATAACGTAAATATCAAAGAATGTAAAATATCATGCAGTGGCAACACCCATTACCTCCAGCAATGGCAAGGATTATATTATATAAACATTTATATAATGCAAAAATTCCATTAATTTAGATAATAAAGATTAATACACTAATCTAAAACCACACACCCCTGAAGAGATTTTGAATGTTTTTTCCATCAGGTCTCAGGGTAAAAAAACCCAACAAACCAACTTTTGGTTTCAAATAGCTTGAATAGAGATTGGCTTTTTGGGTTGTTTTAAGTATACAAGTTGGATTGTAACTGCCTTTGTGCCTCTTGTGTAGAATTCATAAAACTAGTCTATTGTTTCCAGAGGTAATTGGGACAGACTGAAAAGAGTAGACTTTCTGGTAAGAGAAACAGCACAGAAGTGATGAAGACAAAGACCCCATCAAAAGAATGTCTGAGCACCTCCTTGATGATGAACCTTTGAGTTTGAGTCTCACTTTCTTGGGACTACTCACATACTCAAAGCTAAAGAGATGCTAGCTTTCCTCTTTGCTCCTCACAAAGAAAACACCTGAAGGAGACCTGCCACACCTGTCTATTCAGACAAGAAAGGGCACAGTCAGGAGGGAAAAAAAATCACATGGTTCAGTGAAACTACTGGATAATAACACAGCAACTATTCTGCTAAGATTAAGAATGCAAGAGATGTTTCAGAAGGGTAAGACCTCCCCTCCCTTCTCCTGGGGTTATACTCACTGAGATAAAATTACAAGGACTTTTCAATGTTTACTCTTTGATGGTAACATCTGGGCTCAAGAGGAGTCCCCATCCACAGGAGCAAAGTCAGCCTACTGTTAAAGACAGTGGCTGGTCCACTTGGGTTATTTTGCTCCCACAGACCGTGACAATCTCATTTTATTTTAGGAGATGACAGTGCATCCAAGGTCTTGCTCACAGGTTAGCACCCTGTCCATTCACCTGTCAAATTTCTCATTTTCAGCCATGACACAAGTTACATGGAGATCAAGGAACTCCAAAAGACGTGCAAGGGGATGTAAGTAGCTTTAGTGGATGGATACCAGGGACTCAACCTTCAAAACAAGGGCTGTCAAGAGCTACTTTCTCATCCACAATACAAGTATCATTTGCTTATGATACTTCCCAGTTCGATTCAAGCATTGCTTGTCAGGTTGCTAATTTTAAGTACATGTGCAGTGACATGCTGTGGACTTAGGGCTGGGTACATATCTCACTGCCTTCCAGAATCAAAATTTAAAAGCAGAGCTTAAGTCCTAAAATCCCTGCAATAGAGGAAGGGTGTGGAATTAGGCTTCCGCTTCAAGTGCCTCAATAATGACAGCAATTCCCATACCCTCCATCTGGTTTGTGTTATTTGGAAGTAGTGCAGCATGCTGAATTATCCAGCAAGATAGCGAGCTATATATGTTAATGGGGAATTTAAATAATAGGACTTACAAATGGCAAGAATGCACTCCTCTGGTTTCCCAGCTAAATGCCAGGAATACATTGCTTGGAATTCCACAGAGCAGTCATCAAAACCCCCAGCACACTCCTTGTATCCCTTCTGAGGGAGATACGGTACCAAACATTATAACTCCCTTTTCAAAGCTGTTCTACTTAGGTTTAATTCTATAGAAAACAATATCATGGCACATTGCAGAACCATAGTTTCATCACAGCCTTTGCACTTCATTAATCTTTCTCATTCTTGCAGACCTTACAAATAGCAGATCACAAATGAAGACAGAAAACAACCATTGGAGTGACAGAGTGACCAATTCAAATTAGTACTGATTTTCCAAATAAAACCTCAAACTATCAGTTTTGGACTGAGTTTAGTTCTAAACCTTACAATCTCACATAGTCATGGCAGTGTTGGCCACTTTCTCTCAGAAACAACCCCCCTGGTCACTACTGGAGGCTACCTAAATTAGATTGTTTCTCAGATGGGAATTGCACAGCACCAGAGAGGAGGGCAGGAATAGCCTCCCTGCAAGGATAATGAAATGCACATTGATAATGAAATGTTTGCTGAAACTATACACCTTTCCTTATTTTGCTATTATCAAAATCAAGTTTATAGGCATTTTTGATTTTGGGGTGCATCGGTTATCTGTGCTTGTAACATTAGCAACTACTGTTAAGGATAATAGGCAAGAGATGAGTGGAAACAGGAAGGTGATAGCTCTGACTGACATCTTTACTGGCAAGGGACAATGGAGCACTTTAGGAAGATTTTCTAGTGGTGGCCCAAAGAGCAATCAAGATTGGCTCCATGACGTCTTGTCAAGAATGCTATAATCTTTCTCTTCAGCAACACCCGGTGACTTAAGACCTTCACAGGACGTCACGCTATTGCATCAGCAGATGTGCATAAGGCATATAAGGCATAAGGTGTGCATAAGCGTAAGTCTCCCTGAAACCTGGGTTCTTCCTCTGGAGGCGGAGGAGCTTTTGGTTTAGGTTGAATGCACAGACAAAAAGGCCAGTTTGGTTTTGAGGTGATCAGCAGGAGCATGCTGAGGAACCATTCTGGTGTCTCCAGAACCACTCTGGAGTATCAGCTTGGAGAAGGCTCTGGGAAGACCTTATTGCAGCAGTATTTTAAAGGGGGCTTTTAGAAAGATGGACATAATCTTTTTAGCAGGATCTGATGTGGCAGGACAAGTGGTAATAGTTTAAACTAAAAGAGGGGAAGTTTAGACTAGATAAAGAAATTTTTTTTACGAGGGTGGTGAAACACTGGCACAGGTTGTCCAGAGAGGTGGTAGATGCCCCATTCCTAGAAACATTCCAGATGAGGTTGGATGGGACTCTGAGCAATCTGTTCTAGTTGAAGATGTCCCTGCTCACTGCAGGGGGGTTGGACTAGATGACTATTAAAGGCGGCTCATAACCCAAACCATTCTATG
>WEIS01030852.1:22924-34530 GCA_013389965.1 Todus mexicanus | reverse complement strand
CGGGGGCCCGGAGCGGGCGGTGGCGGCCGCCGCGTCTCCCCATGGCGAAGAAAACGTACGACCTGCTCTTCAA
This sequence comes from Todus mexicanus, assembly GCA_013389965.1. Classification (NCBI taxonomy): domain Eukaryota; kingdom Metazoa; phylum Chordata; class Aves; order Coraciiformes; family Todidae; genus Todus; species Todus mexicanus. Next base: position 34,457 of record WEIS01030852.1, on the reverse strand, counting down.
GCTGCTCCTCATCGGGGACTCGGGGGTCGGCAAGACCTGCGTGCTCTTCCGCTTCTCCGACGATGCCTTCAACACCACCTTCATCTCCACCATCGGTCAGTTCCTGCCGCTCCCGGGCACACCCTGGGACGGGCCCCTTCAAGGGGAACACACACCCACCCCTTCCCCAGCCCCCCTCAGTGCCCTTCCTGCTGCTGGGGTGCTCCTAAAGCTGCCCCCTCGCCGCCCCCGGGGGTTGTGCTCTTCCTCTCTGCCTCGCCTCGAAGCTTTCGGGCGTGTTTTCTCCTCTCGTGTCCCCCCTGCCATGTCCTGCTGTCCCCAGGGACCCCTTGTCTGCACCCTTCGGCCTCCCTGCGATGGCTGTGGGCATGAAATGCTGGGAGAGCCGGCTGCCCTGGTCACGCCCGACACCTCTGCTGCAGGGAGGGATGGTTTGGTGTCTCTCCGCAGTTGAGCGCAGCAGTTTTCTCTGCCGTGGGTGACCCTGAGCGACCCTCTCTTTCTCTCCCTTGGGCATTGTGTTGGCAGCTTGTCGTCATCCCCTGCCAGCTCCCAGCGAGAGCCCACCTGGCTCCCTCTGTCAGCGGCCGATCTCGAGCCCCCTGCACGCCGAGGGCGGTGGGGTTGCCATCTCTGTGCGGTATCTTCGCCGCTATTGATGTGGCTTAGCAGAAATGATGACACTCGTGGGTGGGGTCTGTTTTCTCACCCAACAAAGCTGTCCTTCCCTCATTTGTGAGGGAGCCGCCGGGCTTCTGGCAGAGCTGACTTCAGCCCTTCATTGGTGTGCAGCTCCTGACTATGGTAGTTTCTTTGGCATCACAAAGGAGAGCTGTCTGCTTTCCTTGGCTTCCCTCTTTTCGTTTCATCTGTGCCATAAGCCAGGCCTTGAACCTAACACCCTTTCTGCCTAGGTTTATCAGATAGTTTTGTTTTATTTCTTCTGAACGCTGTCTTGGTTTGCAGATGAAGAGTTCAGGTCAACAGCTTCTAAACTCCTTGGTGACTGACTGGGGCAATTTAAGAGGATTCACACCTATGCTCTTCCTTGCAGTACCCGCTGGTCTAATCTCTGCAGATACCTATCTGGAAAAAAGAAAATACCTTTTTTTGGTGGGGTTTGAATTGGATCTGCCTTTTTATGCTTGATGTAAATCCCTTAAATGATTGGTGTAGAGCTGTTCAGCACAGGTGGGAGGAGAACATAAGAATTTGGCGTAAATCTTAGTACTCTCCTATGTACTTCCTCATCAACCTCGAAATGTCACCCTAAAAACTGCAGCTCACACTGCAGGATGTAAAAAGATGCTTTTTTGAAAGAATATCTCTTCAGGGGGCAACTAAGTGTCGTTGCCTCAGAACAAGAATCCTTGGGGTTTTGCTTAATTGTTTTGGGGAGGTGCGTGTGACAGCCAGTTGATCTTGTCCCTTAGCATCGCATACCTTGACTATTGAAGGCCGCGTTTATTTTGCTGTCGTGGCCGTGGTGTAATTCTGCGCTGCTTGGCAAATTCTCGCCCTGATCACATGGCGCTTGTTGCTTTCTGAGTTTGCTGGGAAGGTTTATTTCAATGCTCCAAGTTAAAAATAGTCGATGTCTTGGTTAAGGAGTCAGGGGGTATACAGCGGCACGTGCTCCAGAGACCTCGTGCTTTTAGTGACCAGCGGTTTTTAGTAATTAGTAATTTAGCAATTAGCGTTGGTTCTTGGTCTAACTGCAGGTTTTGAGTGTTCGAGCGGAGGATCATGAGGTTTAGCAGCAAGTGTGCACGTGCAGACTCCAGAAGCATTTCTGAACAGTCAAGCCAATTTAAACCAGTAGGTATTTACTTCTGGAGTCCCTAAACTGTTTGTAGAGGCAAACTAGTTTTATTTCCCAAATTGGGAATGGAATGCCCTGGGTACGGTAGCAGTGAACACCACTGGAGGACTGGGTGGTGTCTCAGGGTGTGTCAGACTCACGTCTTCACCGGGGATTTTTGGGGTGCGAGTAGGCTTGCTGCCTACTGTTGGATTCCAGGTACTCAGCAGCCCAAAGATGTCTGAAATGTGTCATTACTTTAGTTTTTCTGGAAATAGCTGGTTAATGAAGAACCCTGGTGGGAAAGCGCCTGGTGCAAGCAACGTCTGCTGAAAGGGAGATGTGACACTAGCACCTTTTCATAGAATCGTAGAATGGTGGGGGTTGGAAAGGACTTCTGGACATCATCTCATCCCCCCCCCCCCACCCCGTGAGATCAGGATCACCCAGACCAGGGAGCCCAGGATCATGTTGTCCAGGCAGGGTTTGAAAGTCTCTAGAGAAGGAGACTCCACAACCTGTCTGGGCAGCCTGGGCCAGTATTCCATCACCCTCACAGTAAAAAATTTTTTGCTCATGTTGAGGTGAAACTTTCTGGGTTACGGTTTATGTCCTATCACAGGGCACCACCAAAAACAGACTGTCCCCTTCTACTGGACACCCACCCTTCAGGTATTTGTATACATTACTAAGGTCCCCTCTCAGTCTCGTCTTCTCCAGACTAAACAGCTCCAGGTCTCTCAGCCTTTCCTCGTCAGAGAGATGTTCCAGTCCCTTAATTGTCCTCATAGGCTCCGTTGGACTCTCTCTGGTATATCTCTGTCCCTCTTGAACTGGGGAACCCAGGACTGGCCACAGTATTCCAGAGGTGGTCTCACCAGGGCAGAGTAGAGAACCTCGACCCGCTGGGCACTCTCTTCATGCGCACCAGGAGACCATTGGCCACGAGGGCCCATTGCTGGCTGGTGGTGAACTTGTTGTCTCCCACCGCTCCCAGGTCCTTCTCTGCAAAGCTGCTTCCCAGCAGAAAAAGTAGCCTGTCCCTGAAAAAAAATTTAAAATAATCTTGAACTGGGTTAACCCACCTGTCACTTAGTCATTCTCCGCGTTACACACCAAAGGCATTGAGTAACCTGTCTGAAACTCTGTTCTCTCCAGTTCCCCCCGGTAATTTAGACTTTCTCAGATTTTCCTCCGGTGCAGCGATGCCGGCAGCGACTCAATCCAGGAACATTGCAGGGAGCCCGAGAAGGTGCTGTGGCTGGTGGTACCCACTGCTCTAAGTCCCCAGCAGCAACTGGTTTTGCAGCCAGAAGAGGAGTGTTTGAGGACAATCCCTTGGATGGAGTCTCTGCCCTGTAGCAACAAGGAAATACTATTTCCAAAGCACTTGTATACACAGTGGGTGACATTGAAGGTGACCGGCTTATTGGCTGAGTTGCTCCGTATATTTATACTTGGTAACTCGTTCGCTCTGATTCATGCTTTAGTGTTTACACTGAGCTCCGCCAAGACCCTGAGATAGTCAGACCTGTAAAATGTCTGGTAGTACCGGTGGTACAAAGCAGTGACTGGTTCAGTTGTTCTCATCTTTATAGGAAAAGACGGGTCTCAAAGAATATCGAAACTAGCCCGTGTGTGTAAAAGATGGCTAGGGGAAAATGTTTTAATTCTGTAAACCTAAAGGCACATCTGCATAGGTGCTGGTACAATAATAACACGTTTCTACTTCACGCAAGTAACTTAGGTTCGCTTCCTCTCGTCTTTGCACATTTGCAGGCTGGATGAAGCACGCTCCGTGGTGGCTGTTGGGATGGGATTTACTCTGTGTGTAACTCAGTATGCTCTGCTTAACATTTGACTTGCAGTCGCTTCAATCTCATATTTCCTGCTCAAAACAGCAGTTAAGCTTTGGGATGTGCTGAGGTGCCGGGGTGAATGATTTCATTACCCTGTCTGGAGGTGCTATAAATAATCCCGTTGGCCCTTCACAAGAATCCCTAAGTCACTGTAACCTCCCCAGAGGGAGCAGGGGCCTCGTCCTCAAATGCTTTGTTGCTGTTTCCAGGTAGAAGGGGTATAAGTGATAGAAGAGTTAAGTCGATCACAAACTAGTTTTAGTTTTAATAGCTCTTCAGTAATCCTCTGGTGCAGAAATCATTTTTATAGTATCTTTTTTGAAGAAATTGTGGTGAATTCTCAGTTGTACTCTACAGGTACTCCCCGGTTGGGTTAGGTCTGTGGGTGGTGGCAGCTCCCCTGAGGGTGATCCTGAGCACTGAGTGCTGGAGGCTTCTCTTGCGTGGATCCTGCCTAATCTCCGCTCTCCCTAAATGCCACTAATTTTAGTACTTTCTCTGCTGCCACTCGTGCTGCTGGCAGGTTCTCTTTCTTTTTAATATTAAAAGTTGGTGAAAGTTACTTGAAGTCAATGTAAACTTGAAGTCTTCATCTTCTTCAGTAGTATCTTCATTGGCATTTCACGTGTCGAGCTGACAACAGGCTGAAGTGACCCATTGACCAGCGGTCTGTGGGAGCTCTTCAGGGTCGGCAGGTGAAGTGAGCGCTGGCCTTGGCCTGAGCGTCTCTGGGCAGGGAGCGCTCCTCTTGCTCTGTTGGCTGTTGAAACATTTGACTGGAACCCAAGCATCTAATTGCTATTGTTTGACTAAGGAAAATGCAAATTAAGATGATTCACCAAAAATGTTTTCCCATGGAGTGTGACTACCTCTAGTAACGCGCTCAAGAGAACAAAGTGTGTGTGATCTTCGTGAGGTTGCCTCCTAATGCTGCTGGTGGAGGTAAAGCTAAGTCCACACTGAAGAGGCAGTTGTGTGCTGTGTTTCTGGTCTTTGCTCACGCCGCCTGCCACTCCAGATCCAGAGGGAGGGAGGCAAAGCAGTATGATTTTTGAGTTTCCATCGCACCGTGTTTTATCCTGAACCCTGCAAGGTCTTGATGTCAAAGCTGTGCCAGGAGTGTGCAAAACTGGATTCTTTTAAATGTGAAGGTGTGTGAAAACTGCTTTCTGAGAAAATCCCTTTTTTCTCAGGGTTGGTTTTTTTGTTTGTTTTTTGTTGTTAGTTTCTTTTTTTCTTTGGCCTTTATTAGAAGTCATTTTCAGTTGCTAAGCATTTGTTTTAGAATCCATTTTTAGTGGTATGTAGCAGGGAAATTATTTAAAAATAAGTCCTCAGATATCAAAAATAGTAAATATAATAAGCTTCTTTATGTTTACTGTGGGGATTTTTTTGCCCAGGACTTGATATATTGTGAAGGAAGGTTTCCCAGATAGAGAGTGAGGAAAAACTTGGTTGATTCATGGACCTGTTGGAGCGGGGCCAAAGGAGGCCACCAGGATGATATGAGGCCTGGAACCCCTCTGCTGTGAGGCCAGGCTGGGAGAGTTGGGCTTGTTCAGCCTGGAGAAGAGAAGGCTCCAGGGAGACCTTCTTGTGGTCTTTTAGTATCCGAAAGGAGCCTACAAAAAATCTGGGCAGGGACTTTTTACAAGGGCTTATAGTGATAGGACGAGGGGTGATGGCTTCTAACTGGCAGAGGGTAGATTCCCCACCCCTCTCAGGGTGGTGAGACACTGGCCCAGCTTGCCCAGGAAAGCTGTGGATGCTCCATCCCTGGGTGTGTTCAAATCCGGGTTGGATGGGGCCTTGATATACCTGGTCTAGTAGGAGGTGTCCCTGCCATGGGTTGGAACTGGATGATTCTGAAGGTTGCTTTCAACCCAAACTATTCTAGCATTCTAGGACTGTAGGAAAATAGAGTAGGTGAAAATTATATTTTGAATTGTGAGAATGCTTTTAGCTGTATAGTGATTGCAACGAAGGTGGGAAAACATGTAGTTTCTGGGATCCTGGGGTCCAAAGAAAGAGTATTCCCGCAGCAGTTGAACATACTGGCTTGATTTTTTCCTTATATTGCTTTTTAGTCTCATCTGTAGCTTATTGGCTTTTAGGAGCAGACAACAACTTCAGTTTTGTTTATATTGTGTTCTGGTTGTGTGTTCAGCCATATCTGACTCCTGGCATGGAATTATGAGGGGAAAAAAAAGCAAAACCAATCCCCCACTGCCCCCCACACCCCAAAAAACCCCCAACAAAGAACCCAAAACAAAACAACAAACAACCCAAGAAAATCCTCACCCCAGCCCCTGTTCCACCAGTTCCATGACATGGGCTCCAGAAATCATCAGGCAGCAAGAGATGAACAGTCATTCCTCCCGATAGGTAATTGAGCTGTAAAGCTCACTATCAACGGAGGGTTTGGAGGGGAAAATACAAACGAGTTTGGAATGGAAGTAGCAAATGGAAGTGGCTCCACAGTGACTGTTGGATATGATGCTCTGGATGTGGTCTCGAGCTTGGGAATCCCTCAGATCGGGGTTGCTGACAGTTGAACCAGCATTCTTTGGCATGGAGAGAGTGGTTCTCCTCACCTCTGGCTGCTGGAGTCTCCAGGAGGAGGGCTGCAGAGTGACGTGGACTTATGGCGTGAGATGGTCCTACTGGGGGTGGTTTAGGTTTTATCCATCTAAGAGCCATGGATAATGAGTGGCAGTTTTGCTTGTGTCTGCCTCGCAACACTTGAGACGACACGTGGATGGCGAAGAGCTGAGGAACAGGACCTGGCTGGAAGCTTTTTTTGTAAATGTATCTATTTTTTCAGCTGAGCTGCATCAGTTCCCTGATCGAGCTTCTTATGTTACCCTCTAAATGTGTACTGGCAGAGTGTGCAGGGCAGCTGGGGACACAGAAGCACCGGCATGGATGGCACTTGTACACAAAATTCGCTTTTAGGGTTGCTGTTCCATGCTAACACCACGCACCAGCGCCTGATATTCCCTCCTCCCAGCCCCCAGCGTGAAGCAAACCCTAAACTGGGCTTGCACCTCTCCCTGTGCTGCTTTTGTCACCGCCTCGGGGCAAAATCAGTTGGTGAAGGGTGAGAACGCTGCAGAACTCCTTCGTCAAGCACATACCTGAGCAGTGGCAGCACAGGACATGCAGCCCGACTGCTCCTTTTGCTGCCCATCTTTGCGCTGACATGCTGTTCATGTTGGACCAAAACTGGCAGGCAGCTGGTACTTGAAGGTGCTGGGTACGATGAGAAGCTGCGGAGCCGAACGGGCAGGAGCGGACTGAGGTTACCTGCTGCAGTTATGCCAACGCCGTGTCCAGGAGGAGACTGAACTGTTGCTTTGACTCTGTAAGTGGCAAAGAGAAAGAGAGGCTGAGGTCGCTAATGTTTTCTGGGCTAGAGCATGCCAGATTCTTGTAGCTTCTTGTGATGGTCTGTCTCTATAATTTGCTCTTGGATTTTACACGAACAAATAAAATGCCTGTTGATGTTGGGAGAGAACTTGCTTCAGAACCATTAAACAGGGAATACGACCGGCAGTTTAAGAAACTGGGGAGTGGTTTTTTAGTGCCTTGAGTTATATGCACAACTAAGGGTGCAGAGAAGCCATTTCCTTCTGGCTTCTTGATTCACCTCTTTCGAAAGAAAATGTTACCCCCTTCTCTTTTATCTTGAGAAAATGCTTCATCTTTTCTACCCTTAAAATTGATATTTAACTAGAGAATCGGTTGAGAGTCTTTTGATAAATACTTCATCAGGGGATAGAAAGCAATAATCCCGACTGGAAGGGGTTTTTTTAGGCTCTGCTCCGCAGATGTTGCTGCTTCTAATCCTGCGGTGCAGCCTGTGCGGGGTTTTGCCTTGGCAGCCACGCTCGCTGTACCTGCTTCGGGCAGCCTCGGGAGCAGGGTGTGGGCTGCTTCCAGCGGTCGGGTGGCAACCGCTTGCTCTTGTGCTCCTCCCTTCTGGGGCTGTGGAAAGGCAGCGTGTCCTTGCTTGTTAGTGACGTGGTGGAGGAAGAAATGGAGAATCTCGGAAAGGATGGAAGTGGGCTGCTCCTGCCAGGACTCTTCATCCTGCTGTGGATTGAGAAATACCTGGGAAAGATACTGGATGAGAGCAGGTCGCATGGATTCTCCTGAAAACAGTGACCTGTGTCTGTTCTGAGCCATGACCTTCTGATGACACGTTGTGAATGGTTTCAGCTGTCTGGATTTTGTGTAACCCTTGTGAGGGATGAGGTACTTCAGAAATGCTTCCCGACAAATGAGCTTGTCCCATTCCCGGTACTGTGGGAATTCCCTGTCTGGCCCTGGGGGAACAGGAAAGGGGCCGGAGCTGCTACGAGTCTTTGTGAATGTTTAGTGTTTCAGTACGGCTAAACTGTGGGGGTTTTTCTTCTCTGCGTGGGTTTAACTAGAAGTCTTGTGTGGGTTTAACTAGAAGTCTCTGCGTGTTTTTATTCTTTTTCTGCAGCTAAAACAACTCGCAGCTTTTTCTCCCACTGGGATTGTGACTGTTTTATATCTACTGTGTAACCTGGAGAAATACTCATTCGTGTCTTGCTTTTCCAAAACTAGACTTACCGCTCCCTGAGAGAGGCCTGCTTGCTTGGTTGCCGCTCCGTATGGAATACCTGCGGTGGCATCCATACCTGTGCAGCTTTTCAAACTGGTTTTCTTTTGTACTCTGACTAATCATTAGCTTTACGGATACCAGATACGCTGAAGCAGTTGTTGCATTGGGGTGAGTGCTGGAAACGGTCCCTTCCTGATCATGTGGGTCTAGTGTGGTGTGTTGATATTTGTACTTGGCGTTCCTTTAGGACCACAGTCCGACAGGGCTTTGAGCACCATCATCTTTTGTGGGAGGCCATCTCTTGGCTCAAGATCTGAGCTTCAGAACCCCCAAAAGACGGCTAGTGCTGTGATACCTTCAGGTGTTTACGCATTTCAGGATTGTGCTGTGATAACTTGACGTGTTGACCCATTTCAAGGCAGGGTGCAGTACCAGTTACTTGCCCGTCCTTTGATTCCTGAGGGTATTGGAAGCACCCTTAAAACTGGTCTTGTCAAGCGGTCTCATCTGTGGCTTGTGACATCAAACTCTCGGATCCATTTCATGGCAACACGCACCTAGTCCTGAATAAATAGTTTTTCTGCTCTCTGAGATGGTAGCATCTTAAGTCACCAGCATTTTAATCTTCTAAGCATGATTCTACATCAGATGTTCAGTTATTAACTTCACACAGCTGGACATAGGAATTAACGTGTTGCTGTCTGACGTATGCATGTGCCAAGTGTCGTGTCCTGCTCTTCTCACCGTAGATGTGTTGGCTCCTTCTTCCCCACCACCCAGTCTCACTGGCAGCTGTCTTCCCTGGAGGTAATGAACTTGGTTGCTTCTCTTCAACTGTTGCAGATCTATAGTAAATGCCTGAACTTGGATAATGAAAAAAGTTGAAAATGTCAATAGTGGTATCTAGATGTTCCCAGTCCCTTAGGAAGCAATCTTGATTTCACACCTTCCAAGGCTTGCTGCGATCTGCATCTTATCCCTCTGCCTTCCTTTTCAGAAGTGGGATTGCTTTAGCATAATTAGCTCATTAACAGCCAAACCATCAGCAGGGATGAGCTGTCAGGGCTCCTTCTGCATCTGGGGCAAAGGAGAAGAAGAAACTGTAACCATCAGAACGTGGCAGTATGTACACATGCCTCTGTCACTTGAGAGGAAGCCTGGCTGTGGAGCTTCAACAGAGCTGTCTAATTGCTGGTTAAACGCTACCAACACCTCAATCACAGAATCGTTGGAGTTGGAAGGGATCTCTAGAGATCATTTAGTCCGCTCCCCCTGCCACCAAAGCAGATTTGCCCAGAGCATGTTACACAGGATCGCATCTAGGCAGGTTTAGAGTCTCTCCAGAGAAGGAGACTCCACAATCTCCCTGGGCAGCCTGGGCCAGGGCTTCATCACCCTCACAGCAAAGAAGTTTCTCCTCCTGGTCAGATGGAACCTCCTGGATTCCAGTTTGTGCCCATTGCACCTTATTCTGTCACTGACAAGAATTCAGCTCCATCCTCCTTATACCCACCCTTTAGATAGTTACAGACATTGATAAGGTCTTTTCTCAGTCTGCTCCTCTCCAGGCTAAATAGTCCCAGCTCTCTAAGCCTTTCCTTGGCACAGAGGTGCTCCAGTCCCCAGTCATCTTTGTTGCCCTCCACTGGATTCCCTCCAGTAGTTCTTTGTCTCTCTTGAACTGGGGAGCCCAGAACTCGACCCAATACTCCAGTTGTTGTCTCACCAGGGAAGAATAGAGGCGGAGGAGAACCTCCCTCAGCCTGCTGGCCACACTCTTTTTCATGCAGCCCAGGAAACCCTTGGTTTTGTTAAGCATACTGTGAAATGCTTTCATCTCAACATCAACATAACTTTTGGATCTTGCCAGTAAAGAACAAAATTTTTATTTGGTTTCTTTTTTTTTTTTTATCTACTCAACTTTCTGCCAAACCTGAAGTTACTCTTGCCTAGTCCTGTGGGATTTATGCCAAAGGTTGGGATGTCTGGGCCAGCAGGGACCAGAAATGTGAGTTCTCTGGAATACCTGATGTTTTCCATTCCGACTTCAGTGAGCAGAACTGGTGAACAGCAGTGATGGTGGTATGCATGGCAGGGGCTCAGAAGCCACCTGTGAGAGTGTCAGACTCCTGGTGTCTGCTCAGTTGTGGTGGCCACGTGCCACAGGATGTCCCCTAGTGTGCTTGAGGCCTTGACCCAGCTGGAGAACGAGGAGGATGTGGCTGCCCAGGTTTGGGTCCTGGGCATGTGGTGTGGCTGCTGCTGAGGTCAAGCAGCCATAGTAACAGGTCACATTGGGGAAAGCGTGGCCTGGGTATCAGGAAAAAATTGGGATAAAAACCAGAAACGCAGAGAGAGGATGAGACTGCTGTCCTTGGGGTGATGAAAATGTTTCTAAAGAGATCCCACACATGGCCCTGCTGTGGAATGTTTGAAGCACAAGCTCCATGCACCACAGCCTGTCTTAGTCTCACAGTTGGTCAGGACCTGGGTTGGGGGTCTGAATTCCCAGTGTGTGTCAGAGCTGCTGCTGGATCTGATCAAAAGTGCTGCAGTCTGAAGAGATTCCTGCTGGAAGTCTTTTGATCTTCAAGAGGAAACGGCCCCAAGTTGAACCAGGGGAGGTTTAGGTTCGGACCTGAGGAACAATTTTGTGTTGGGTCTGCCTGAGCAGGAGTTAATTTCCCCACAGGAGCCCTCACAGCGCTGTGCTTTGTGTTGGAGCTGGAAAGGTGCTGATAACACCCCCGTGTAGTGGCTGCTGCTGAGCAGGGCTGGCACAGCACCGAGGCTGGTTTTCAACGTTCCCTCCAGTGGGATGGGGTGGACAAGGTCTTGGGAGGGGAGACAGCTGGGACAGCTGACTCAAGCTGACCAAAGGGATATTCCATACCATAAGGCATCATCTCAGTAATAAAAGCTAGGAAGAAGAAAGAGGACTTGGGGGGGTGTCAGCTTGTTCTCCAGAAGCAGCCGCTATATGTATTGGAGCGCTGCTTCCTGGAAAAGAGGCCAGACGTTATGGGCTAATGGGAAGTAGACAGTAATCTTTGTTTACTTTGCTTCTGCACATGGCTTTCCTTCATTTTTTTTCTTCACTAAACTGCTTTTGCCTTTGTCTTAACCTATGAGGTTAAGACTCCCCCTGGTCCAGCTTGAGAGGGTGTGTGGGGAGTAATAGAGCAGCTTAGTGGGCATCTAGTGCCCAGCCAAGGTCAAACCACCACAAATTTCTTCCCCACAAGGGTTCCCCAGGCCTGGCCCAGGCTGCCCAGGGCA
>WEIS01030852.1:0-22784 GCA_013389965.1 Todus mexicanus | reverse complement strand
GGATTCCTAGAACGTGGTGTAAACCAGCAACGATGTGCTTTGACTCTGTGAAGTCTCTCTCTGTGTTTCTTGATGCTGAAGGGTTTCATAAAAGGAAAGCTTTTTGTGCAACTAGGGTGTTGAAGTCTAATGCATGAGCTGATATTTGGTGCTGAAAAGTAAAATACTTCTTGAATTGTAGTGAGGTAGCACAGACCATGGAGTGTCGAAGTTGATCGTACTGTGTCTGACACCAGACACAGTGCTGGGGTCTGTTTTGGGTAGCTTGACTTAGGATGCATTCCTAAATACTGGTAATATTTTCTGCTTTTAATGAAAGGAACCTGGTTTTCCAGCCATAAGTAGTCACCTACAAGTGACTTAGTGTGAAGTAGTGACTTAGAAGTGACTTCACAGACTGCAAGATTTGGGATTGTTAAACCTGGAGAAGAGAAGGCTCTGGAGAGACCTTCTTGTGGCCTTTCGGTATCTGAAGGGAGCCTAAAGAAGGCTGGGAAGGACTTTAACAAAGGGCTTGTAGTGACAGGACGAGGGGTGATGGCTTCAAATTGGAAGAGAGGAGATTGAGATTAGAAATGAGGAAAAAGTTCTTCATTCTGAGGGTGGAGAGACACTGTCACTAGTTGCCAAGGAAAGCTGTGGATGCACCATCCCTGGATGTGTTCAAGAGTCAGGTTGGATGGGGCCTTGATCTACCTGGTCTAGCAGGAGCTGTCCCTGCTGTGACAGGGGAGTTGAAACTGGATGATTTTTAAGGTCTCTTTCAACCCAAACCATGGTAGGATTCTGGGATTCTGTATGCAGTCTTCTCAGTGGGCTGGAAAAGGCAACCGGGGGACTTTCTCCAGAGGAAACACATGGAAGTCCGTGTGCAACAACTACCTGGCCTTCATTGGCTTTGAAAAACTTGACACAATGTAGAGTGTGTAAAGCATCACAAGCTTTCATTCCTCAAATATTGAGAGTGGCCGCATCGTGCAAACAAACGTCAAAGTCTGGAAGCAATTGGAGAATCTCTGTCTCCTCGGGTTTGCTGTTAGAAGTTTGAAATCCTTGTGCAGTACCTGTGATGGTGGTGGTTTGGTATATTTGTCTTCTGCTTGCAAGGCTGAAACTCATCCAACTTGGGTTCAGCTGAGAGTGAACCTCCCAGCAAGTCTGGTCTGAAAACAAGTTATGGTCCCTCCTTCCTTTCTTTATTAGTTCTGACAGTAAGGAGTTAATTATTGAAGTAAGGGCTAACTGGTCTGAGGTTCTGCACTGTGGAAGTCATTGTTATGGGAGCTGGGAAGGCAGGGAGCTGCTGGGCTGCTCTTGAGCTTCTACCTCTTGGTAAGGGCTTGACTGGCTCAATCTTTTCGATGACCTCCAAGACTCAGTGCCTGCCTCTTTGTAAAACTGGATGAATCTGCTTCCTGTCGCTTATCACCTGACTTGTCCATCTACTGGGTGTAAATTAGCCAGGGTAAGTGTTAACTTGAATTTTAGGTAATTTGAGAGCACAATTCCTGTTCCAGCACGTAGTGACAAATTTTCCTTTTCATAAATAGAAGCCATTTATGTGAAAGCAGGTTCAATTTTCTAGCTGAGAAATACAGCGTAAATAGGCTAAGAAACACGCGAAAAAGAGATTTAATCAGCTGGAATTGAGCTTGAAGGTACTTAGCACGCGTCCTCGGTGGGTTAGAGGAGAATTCCAATCAGTCCTGAGTTTGTGTGTGAACTGTCAGTGTTGCTGAAGGCCAGACCTTCCCCTGCCGTGGTTTTGCATGTGGGATGTAATAGGCTTCACTGCCAGAGGGGCTCACGGGGAGATGTGGCTGCTTTTTGTGACACCGTCGCTAAAAAGACCTGCTGGTCAAGGTGGCTGGCAGAACTCTGCTGCCTGGACCAGGAGTTATTGTGTTATAAAGTGGAAGATGTAATGGCAGAGAACTAACTCAGTGCTGTAATTAGCTGACACCGAGCAGGGTTAACTGCTGCATGGGAGCAGCTCTGAAGTCAGGGCTGTTTCTTGCTGGAGCTTCATTTCCTTTCTTTTTTTTTTTCCCGTTACTACCTTGTGAATAAAAACCTTATTGTCTCTCTTGTCTCTTGGTATGCATAAAACAGCACTAACATAGTTCCTTTGTTCATTTTCTTTTGTTTTGTTTGTGGGAGCCTTGTGTAAGGTTTAGCTGCTGGAATAACAAAATGATAAAAGTTTCTTTTTTTTCCTGGAAGAAGTAACTGCTTGTGGTGAAACTGTGCGTGGTCTCCTGGAGCTCAGCAGCAGCGTGGGTGGTGTCAACAGGAAGCTTTAGTTTTCTTTTGGAGCAGAGATTTTTTTCACATGTAGGTTTGAACTGTCCTTTCATATGACTTCTGAAACTTCTTCGCTAGAAGGAATATGGTTAAAGGAGGAGAGATCCTGAGGGACCCTCACCGGTTGATCTGTCTGCTTTCTGAGGCCACAGATCTTCTGGTGCAGCATGCTATGTTGAGGACTGTCTTAACTTTGGCTGCACTAGGCAAAAGCTGCATAAACACTTATAAATGAGGTGAAAGCAGCTGGGGAGGAGAGGATGATAAGGCTTCATAACTAGTTCTGGCCTGGGAAATGGCTTCTGTCCCAGTCATATGTGACAGGTCTGGGATCTCCGTTTTAGTCTACTTGGCATGAATGTCAGGTAGCTGCACCCAGAATTCCTGGTAGCTGGACTTCGACCACATCTACTGAATTGATGCTGAAGTTAAACATGGCCAGTTTCTTAGTGATTGGAAACGGTTGTCACTTGATGTCCAGAACCTAGGGCCAGCATCCATTTTATTGGGAAATGGTCTTTGCACTGGTTATCTCCTGAACTTTGCCCAGGTCCTGATATGGTGAGTGCCAGCTTTCAAATCAGACCTGTGCCATGAACACTTAGCCCAGTGGCTGGAGTTCTGGTCTTGGGAATTTCCCTTGCCATCAGGTAACTTGCTGTCGGACGTTCGTGGGCAGGACTATGGTGGTTAGAGCTTGCCCAAAGTCCCCTGCCCTGTTGCTTTGCCAGAGGTAGAAAGCCAGGTTGTTATTTTGTACTGCCTCAGCTACCTCTAACTGTTTAAATCACCAGGGGTTTGTTAATCACCCTAAATTGTGTCTTGAATTGCTGAGGCCGCCCTTAGAAGGTGGAGGACAGGAGGCCTCTCAAGGAAGGGTTAGCAGAAACAGAGTTGTTCTGAGCTGTTGTGGATTTCGTGATAGTTAAGACACATTTTCCTGCATCCCTCGAGGCAGGCATAGTTCCTCCTTTGGAGGAGTTATCTTCACTTTCCAGAAGAGTTGTATTTTGTACTAATCGTTGCAAATAAACGTCATTACTGGCTTCTCGTTTTCAGGTCAGTATTTGAATGTTTGCAGTAGATGGAGTAAGGGAGCTGGAACTTGGGATATACATAGAATTCTTTGTTACTCGCTGTCCAGGTCATCGTTGAATGAGATGGCTGTTCTAAAATACCTTCCATGTGGGTACGTGTGATGAGACTTCAGTTCCCACTCTGTGGTGGATAGTACTGGTGCCTTTCTTACCTTCTGGTTATTTGGATTTGCTGTTTTAATTCCAGATACGGGGATAAACGGCACTTGAAGTTGTAATCAACCTATCAAACATCTGAGCAATGCTACTTGAGGAGAAACAGCGTCATGAAATTCTTGATGTACTGATACTCTTTGCTTCCTTACAGCCTTGTGGCTTCTGAGATCTAAATGTGTGGACATAATCTGTGGTGTTGTTTCTTCCCAAAAGAAGAGCTGTGTTCTAGCAAATATAAAGATTTATATCCCACCTCAAGCACTGGGACCATCTCTGGAGTCCTCAGCGTAACAAGAACATGGACTTGTTGGACCAGTTCCAGAGGAGGCCACACAGATGATCCAAGGGCTGGAACCTCTCTGCTGAGAGCACAGATTGGGAGAGCTGGGGATGTTCAGTCTAGAGAAGAGAAGTTTCTGGGGAGCCCTTCTTGTGGCCTTCCAGTATCTCAAGGGGACCTACAAGAAAGCTGGGGAGGGACTTTTTACAAAGGGCTTGTAGTGACAGGATAAAGGTTGATGGCTTCAAACTGGAAGAGGGGAGATTGAGATGAGAAATGAGGAAGAAGTTCTTCATTATGAGGGTGGAGAGACACTGGCATAAGTTTCCCAGGAAAGCTGTGGATGTGTTCAGAGTCAGGTTGGCTGGGGCCTTGATCTACCTGGTCTAGTAGGAGGTGTCCATGCCATGGCAGGAGGGTTGCAACAAAGCGATCTTTAAGGTCCCTTCCAACCCAAACCATTCTGTGGTTTGTCTGCAAGTATCAAGCACGTAATAGCAAAGTAATGGACTTGTCTCCATTGGAGGGGAGTAAAGTGGGACCAGAGAGATCTATGGGTCAATTTCTGAAGATAATTCATTTTTCAAAAATATTGATGACAAGAATAGTGGAGAGGTAGAAAATCACAGTTGCTGTGTAGGTGCAGTAACCTGGGGCATGGAGAACAGACACTTCACAGCACCTCTGTCTCCTGAGTTATTTGATTTTTTTTTCTTTAATACTTTTTTTCATACTGTCTCCAAATGCTCTTACGGAATTTCTGGTAACAAAATTGACTTTCCTAATGGTTTACTCCGGGATTAACATGTAGGTGTTACCTTGCAATTCAAATACACGTCTCTGAAGAACAGTTGTTGAGGAGGTTCCAGGTGAGGCTGGCAGCGAAAGAAAAATTTTGGTGCACTAGAAGGCTCTAGTCATGACCTAGATTTAATCTGCATCCTTGAAAGGAACCGATGCAGAAAGTAAGCTCGAGCGCCTGTGACTTGTCTGTTGCTTTGAACTCGAATGGGAGCACTTCAAAAGGAACGTCAAGTTAGAGAAGCATCCCTCACTCTGCTAGGTCTGAATCTTGTCATTCCGCACGCTGTTGGTTGGCTCTGAGCTGGTGCTGATGGCTGTGGGTGGAGTTTGAGGCAGATGGCTTGGAAAACTCTGGTGAGGTGGCCGCGGTGCAGCCTCAGGAGCCCCCATGTCTGCCAGTGGTGAGGGTCATAGAATCCTAGAATGGTTTGGGTTGGAAGGGACTTTCAAGATCATTCAATTCCAACGCCCCTGTCGTTGGCAGGGGCACTTCCCACTAGACCAGGTTGCTCAAGGCCCTGTCCAACCTGGATTTGATGGGATGGGAATGAATTCACCATTTCCCAGTATGTGGCCTTGCCCAGGTAAGAGGCCAGGCTGATAACAGTGGCTTTCTATTGTTTGCTGGGGATTAAGCCTGATATTTGGGGTGGGGAGGGGAGATATAAACCAGAGTGCTGGTTTTGTGACCAAAATGAATATTTAGCTGAGTCTCCCATATCAATCAGTGTTGATTTGCATAAATCAAACATCCCCGCGCTGCTGAGTCTTATTTGTTCGTGCCGTGTGACAGTGTTCAGAAAGCACAACAAACGCCAGCATCTCGAATGGCAGAATGTAGGTCACACCGAGGAGCTGCCGTCTTGCAGGATTGTCATCTGCTTCGTTAAGAAGAGATTAATTGGTAGGAGACGATCTGGCTGCAGTGCTGCCCCTCATGTCCCACTCTCTCCCTTCCATTACCTGCTCGGGAATTTATCCATGTTGATACGATGTTAGTGAAACTCCACCTGTAAAGATGTTTTTATAAAGACACTATAAAATTGTACTGAACAACTAAAGATTCAGGAGGGGCTGCTGGGACCTGATCAGGCTGTCGAAAAGGAAACACACCTTGCTTCATAAAGAATCTCTAGCTTAGCAAATTTTGGGTTAAAAGCTGGAGGTAAATGGCTTATTTGGATTTAGAGACTACTGCATTTCTAGAGATGCCAGAATGAAATGAGGGGTTTATTAAGGTTCACACCATCACGCTAGCAAATATCACTGGGTAAGAATCTTGGACTTTCCTTTACAAAGAGAGGGCTCTGCTCAGAATTATTTTTCTTGATCCCTGCTCTACAAAACAACCAATTCTGAGGATACTTCAGACATCCTGAATTGCTAGCTGTCGAAGATACATCTCTTCCCCTGACAATTCCTCTGCTCGTTACTATGAATGCTGCTTAGAAACCTGGTTCTGTGTAGGTGTTGCTACGGAGGTGGTGTGGATTGAGGCTGGTGACCTTGAGATAAAGGAGAGAATGTTGACCCCAGTGATAGTTATGAGGGTACTAAAACAAAGTATGCAATGGGTTACGTAAACGGCTCGTTTAGTGAATGAGTAGAGCACGTGGGGAAGGTCCTTCAGTGAAGGAGAGGCCTGTGGGTGATAAATTCAAACTGATGATGGGAGGATTGACCCCAGTGACTGGAAAGAGGAGCTGAGGTGGGGAAAAAAATGACATCATTGGTGGCTGGTGGAGTTAAAGTGATTAAGCCACTTGTTTCTGTCAGCATTGTCCTCCCATGCCTAACTCCCATCACAACTGGGCTCTCTACCAATGCACTTACCTTCCTGGATGGTATCTTTTACTCAGTTGTGGAACTTCCTTAGGCTACTAGAATGAAGTGTACAATTCCTCAGGCTCCACGTAAGGTGTATGTTAACTTGAGGTAGATGCGAATTCTGGTGCTCTGTAATTGCTGAGTTGTCATGACTTGAAACCTTGCAGAGCAGGAAGAGTGAGTTCTTGTTGCTGCTCTAGTTTTGCACACTTCGCACTGGGAAAAGTCTTGGTGCAGAGAAGATGAAACACTTACTGAATTTCACAGAATCCTAGCATGGTGAGGGTTGGAAGGGACGTCTGCAGATCATCTCGTCCAACCTCCCTGCTGCAGCAGGGGGCCCGGGATCGCATTGCCCAGGCCGGTTCGGAAGCTCTCTAGAGAAGGAGGCTCCACAACCTCTCTGGGCAGTCTGGGACAGCCTCTGCCACCCTCACAACAAACAAGTTTCTCCTCCTGCTCAGATGGAACCTCCTGGGTTCCACTTTGTGCCCATTGCCCCTTGTCCTGTCACTGGGCACCACTGACAATTGTCTGGCCCCATCATCTTGTCCCCCCGGGGCCCTTTAGCTCTTGCTCAGCATTGCTCAGATCCCCTCTCAGGCATCTCCTCTCCAGACTAAAGAGCCCCATTCAGACATCTTGATTTTCACCTCCCCAAAGCAAGAGGGGAGATCTTTGACATGCAAGTTGATGTTAAACAATACTATTTTTTCAATTTCTTCGAAGAATTCATAGCCACACAAAAATGTAGAAGAGTTCAGTACGAGCAGTAATGCACATACTGGTGTGTCTGTACAGGAGGCTGGAGATGTGTCTATGCTGTACGTGTGTGTGTGTACATGGACACAAGTCAACCAGCAGATAAGCCCACATTTGGAGTGAACTTTCTCCTGAAAGAGGCAGACCAGCTGTCATATTTACCTAGTTACTCTCTTGTTTACTCGTGAGATTAAATGTATTTCAAAACTGGAGAGGGGAGTAGAGTCAGTGCTGTAAAACCACAGGGCATGAAGCTGCCACCATAACTGTCCATCCAGCTGCAAAGGCACGAGATAAATTAGTATTGCCAGCCAGGTTTAAACTGAGAACACTCTGTGTTTGCATCTTGTCAGACTTTAAAGTCTACAGATCATTTGGATCCTTTTCTTGTTTTTTGTTGCTGGCCATGCGGCCTTTCCCTCTTCCCAAGTAACTGACCATGCTACAAGTGATCAGGGATGAAGACAAGTGAGAGTTCAAATGCGGTGTAATCTCTCACCCCTGATGATTAAATGTCTGTTTAGAGAATGNACCCCCAGGTCCCTCAGCTGCTCCCCACCACACTTATGCTCTAGATCCTTCCCCAGCTTCGTTGCTCTTCTCTGGACACACTCTAGCTTCTGAAAGTCCTTGGAATGAGGGTCCCAAAACTGACCCCAGGATTCAAGGGGCAGCCTCCGCAGTGCCCCGTCCAGGGGAATGCTGGTGACCTTTTTGGCCACTTGGGCACACACTGGCTCATCTTCTGCCACATGTCAACCAACAGCCCCAGTTCTTTTTCTGCCAGGCATTTTCCAGCTGCTCTGCCCCAGCCTGGAGCGTTGCAAGGGGTTGTTGTGACCCAAGGTAGGACCTGGCCCTTGGCCTTGTGAAACCTCATCCTGTTGGCCTTGGCACATTGATCCAGCCTGGCCAAACCCCTTTGTGGAGCCTCCAGACCCTCCAGCACATCAACACTCCTGCCCAGGTTGGTATCATCTGCAAACTTACTGAGGGTGCTCTTGCTTCAGTGAACAAGAGTTTGAGAATTTGTCTAGTGACCCCTTATGTTGATTTATTGCAATTTTCTCATGAGGAAAGACTTCACAGAGAACTGACAGCCCTAGAGATTCAGCTCTTAGCGAAGTTCATGCAAGATCTAAACCACAGGCAATAGAGGAGGGTCATGTGGGTTCCGACTTCTTTTAGAGACCAGTCCTGAGGTTTTCTCTCTCCTGTAGCTGGATGCTGTGCTTTTTGCCAAAGGTCACAAATCTGTTTCAGACAATTACCAGGACTGCAGAGGCTTGTCCCAGCTAGCCCAAAGCTGCTCCTGTTCTTACTACCTCAGCTGAATTTTGCTGTCTCTGATAAAATTTATACTTTCACTCAAGCTTTTGCCCAAGGTTGAGTCTGTGAATAGCCGGAGTTTCTCTTCCAGAGCAGGTTGAGCAATGGTTAGTTGGAAGACTTGCAGAGTATTCCTAAATGCTCTACCATTTTTATTTTTTTTAATAAGATGTGGAGTTAGGGCTCTTTAAAAGAGGTTCGTGTATGTTTGTGTAATTCCAGTGTACTTGAATAGGTCTCTGCGGAGCTGGAATCAGGTGGTTGTGCTAGATGCTCACCTGGCCCAGGATTTGCTGTTCCGAAATAAACTCCTATGTCAAATGCCTTTCACGCCAAGTGCTTGAGCGTTGGTCTCAGCAAAGTCCCAGGTCCCGGTACTGGGTGCGACACTTGGAAAACGCAGCATTGAGACTTGGTTCTGTGCTCAAGTTGTTAAGAAGGGAGAGGAACTTTAGAAATCTAATTGATATGAAGCTTCTGAAAAGCAGCGTTGTGTTTAAAATGCTGAGTGTGTTTGGGGATGTTGTATATTTGTACTGTGCAGGTAAGAATACCTTGCAGAATAAATAGTTTGAAAGACCTAAGTAGTAACTGGGGTCACTAAAAGCTCAGTGAAACCCAGAACTTTCATCTCTTGCATGACACACTTGTGTTGGGCTTTCTTTGGAAAGAGAAAGTATATTTATATCTGAAACTTCCTTCTCAAATATTTGATCTCACCTGCCTCATCAGTAACAAATGCTTGTGTCTGCTCAGTCCCAGTAAAATAACATTTTGAGGTATTAGAACTTGTTTGCAAGACTTACATTGACTTCAGAGAATTTTTAATTCTGGATTTGATGTATCTGGACTAATTGTTACCGGGAGGTGTTGGAGGAATCACCTTTTTATTAGTGTTGCTCTCTAGATATTAATGAACTTTCTAATGCTGTATCTGGCTTCAGTGTTTGGTTTCAAAGTCATCTTCTGCATTAAGGTTTTAAGAAACACAACATAATAGATGTGACTTGAGAATCGTGGGATCTCAGGATCAACTAGTACTGTGTAGAAAGACTAGGCAAAGCTCTACAAAGGTCTCTGCCCCGAAGTTCATGTTGTCATTTTAGAAATTTCCAGGTTTAGTTATTGCTGTATTTTCCTGCTGTTGATAAGTTTTATTGTATTGCAGTTTTACTTTTAAAATGAAAACATTTTAGGGCTGTTTATTAAACATCCCTGAAGGGTACAGCTATTCTCTGTGCTTCTGTGGTGGTTGGTGGTGGTGCTGTGCTAGCTGTAGGTGCTCTTTGAACATGCCCTACATCTTGAGGCTGTGTTCCTTCTGGCTTTGGGAATTTGGAAGTGGCTAATTCAAAGGAAGATGACAGATTTCGTTCTGCCTGCTCCGTCACTTTCTTTCCTTAACATTGGAATTACTAAACAGGCCATAAAGATAAGGTTTTATATCCTTCTGGGGCTATTGAAGCGCTTGCAAGAGCTCCACCTTGCATTAGCTGTTTGGAGTGGAGTACTGCGAGGGATGTTCAAGTGCACCTTCAAACCCTTGGGGAAAGCGCTGTAGCTCGGGATGGGGACCTCATCTTCTTCAGGATTGCAGAACCCTGGTAAGGGTGCAGGTGAAAAGGGCCATCCAGATGGCTCCAGTGCTTGTCAGAAGATTTGAACATCCTGAGTTCTGCTGTGTTAATTTGAGTGTCAATAGCTACAATTTAAGGATTCTGTTAAGAGCAATCCCTGCTGTTGGCCTGTAGCAGCACAGAGGTGGGCAGCTTGAGGAGACGAGACTTGAGTATGAATTCATGCATGTTGGCTTTTCTTTCTTAACTTGAAAATACCTCCTGCCATTCAAGTATATTTAGAAAGCCATTACCAACAAATGAAATACCAAATGCCCTTATTCAAACGCTGCTTCGGTTCTGCTGTTGGGGATGACGTGGTGTGCAGGTTGCCTGTCGTGCTCCCAGCACTGCGACGTTGCCCCTCTCTTGCCCTACATTCCGCTTCCTACCGCCCAGCGTCCTCCCCGAGCTGAATGGTGCCTTTGTTTGGAAAGAATGCAAACAAAATTCGTGCTGTCTGAAAAGGGCCAGCTCATCATTTGTAGCTCCAAAATGGACTGGAAAAGAACTTTTTCTTTTTCCCTCCCTCTTGTACTGGTGGCATTCTGTCCGTAACTTCTTCAAGAATAGTTGGTTTGTGATTTAGCAACAGAAGAGTGGTCTTTACAAAATCTTGGCAGGGACTCAAGAAGGAGCGAAGTGATATAGAACTGTTGGGATGCAGTGATTATGGATTTAAACCAGGCTCTTCTGCTGACGCAAGTCCTAGGTCCTCAGTAATGTGTGTTGACTGAGAGCGATGGAAAGGCCAAGCCCGTTGAGCAAGTAGTGCTGTGTTCACCAAAGCATTCAGATGTTTAAACTTCCACAGATAAAGCTGGAATGCTTTGTCAGGAGTCGTTGACAATAGATGTAGGGATGTAAGAGCTTTACTTTGGTGGGCTGATGCACAGGTCTGGCCTTCTAGCTGAAGAACCTCCTCCCAGTCTGCCTGTTTCCAGTGACTGGGCAGCAGTGACTTCAGGATTTGTTTAAGGGTAGATCTTATTTGCACATACTATGAGGTCAACTAATGGTACTTCTTACCAAGCCTTGATAATCCAGTATCGTAAACCGTGAACCTAAAGAATGCCTAAATATCTTCTCTCTTTTTTAAACCTGTGAGTTCAGTCTTTGATCAAACCTGGGCCCACATATTGCTATGAGCAACTGGTAGAAAACCTGAAATTGGAAGAAAACCCGTAAGTGAGCCAGAAACCTGGGATGATCTGGAATTTCATTAAGTATTTGAGCTGTACTGAAGTGCAACAAACATTTTCTGATTTTTACTGGGAAGTATGAAGTTCTGTTAGGTGTTTAATAGGCTGGCATTATGCTTCCAGATTCTTCTATGAATTCTAGTTTGCGCTGTCAAAGTTGATGCATATCTTATCAACACTTAATGAGAGTCATTTCATGCTCATCTTGAATTCATCATCATCCTGTCACAGTAATGTGTCCGTTGTGCACACCCTTCAATTTTTATACCCGTTACCCTCTTAAACTCTTTCCTGAACCGAATGTTACTGGGAACTCCCCATACCTGTAACCTCTTCCCTCTAAAGCCCTTGTGTTTCTGCCAGTTTAACATCGCTGGTGACTTCTTTGGGAAGACCTTAGACTGGGTGGGCATTCTAGCCATGCAGAAGTCTGGTTTTTCCAGTCCATTAAACCCCCTTTGAAAGTATTTAGAGGCAAATAGTCATTGCTATTTATGGCAACCTTTCCGTTGTGAAGGCTGAACTAGTATTATATTGTAATTGGAATGGGAGCTGAGTATAACATGGGATTAGAGATTTATTTTATCCCCAGACACTAGAGTTAGCTAAATCTCTGTCAGTGCAGAGAAGAGTTAAGTTCCTTGGCTGGGTTAATAGTTTACTTTATCTTAACACTTAATAAGTGCCTGTCAAACATCCTGCTTTATCTGGGCAGAGCCTAGAAGTGTCACTGTGTAAAACACTTTTATTTCTCTCTTGTTGATGTGATAACATTGCTGTGGAGCACTGCACCACAGCAAGTGGCTCACGTAAATGCTATGAAACGGGGGGGTGTTTAGGGGACAGTGTTGCATCTTGGCTATTAGTCATTCAGCAGGTTCGTTTTTCAAACCACATACATATGATGCTAACTGTGTTGATTCCTAAGTTTGAGTGATGAAGAACTACTTTGGCTACCTGGGGGAGATGGGAGCGCTACCCCGAAGCAGAGGGCTGTAGGTCCTGAGCTGACTCCCTAGAATTCATGGGCAACCTTGGCCTTTAGTTCCCCTGTTGCTTTAAATCCTTAGAAGTGAAGGATTCTGCCCCTTTATGCTCCAGTTCATGTTTATGAAATACTTGGTAACTGTAAGAGGCTCTGCGAGGAGCCGTATTTCGTACTGATTTAAGGATTATTTTCCATTTTCCTTTCTGGCTGTATATGTGGTTGAAGTACACGGAGCAAACGCCATCCCTGTTCCTGCCCCTGCGCGACACAGGCCTGTGGGAAGGGGAACTCTCATCCCCGATGTGTATAAATGCATAGCCTTTCCCAGAGAGGTTCTGGTATCCTGATTATTATGTGAAAAGATTTTATTAATTTAATATTTCAATATTTAAATGAAGCAGTATGTGCAGTATATAGAGCTAAGAGGAGTTGGACTTGACGGAGCTTAAAGCAGACTTCACATGTAGACTTCTTACATAATAGTGTGTTTCATCAGTTCTATTTAATCTGACTTGGTATAAAATGACCTTGTAGATTTAGGAGGCAAGTTTGTGATTGCAGCTGCTGCCTTTTAAAAAGTCTAAATATAAACAGATTTTTGGAAAGCATGAAAAATCATCAGCGGTGTTTCCTGTGATTTGAATGGAAAGTCAGAGCTCTGGCATCTAATTGCTGTCCGAGCGTTTTGAGAAGATGACTTGTAGTGTTCCTGCTCCTCTGATGTGGTCTGCACTAGGCATTCTTGCAGGCAGCTTTGGGCAGAGAAGGTTGAAGCAGGACATGGTCCTCAAGCCACTTCAGCTGTGGAGGAGCTGGTGGGGGAGGTCCTCATCCTGATTTGTCTTGCACGGCGTCCATTTTGGTCTGAGTCCACCTCTCCTGGGGAAGAGTGAGTTGTTTGCGCACGTGGCACAAAGGAGGTTTCACCAAGGTGTTGCGGTTTCCCTACCTTGGATGGAAATTTCTCACCAGGTCCCTTCAAGATTTAATTTGCTCATTCTGGGCTTGCCTTTCCACTGGGTCATGGTTACTCTTTGAAAATACAGTGGTGATCTCTCAGCCTTTCGTCTTTTTTTGCCATCTGAAAAGAGCTGTGGCTTCATTGCAGAAATACTTGGGTAACAGGCACATTAATGTTGCATCTTGTACTGCTGAAACCCATCCCTTGGTGTCAGTCTGCCTTCTGTAAGCAGTAGACTTCAATACACCAGAATTCACAATGAAAATACTAAATGCTGGTTACAGTATCGATCTTGGTAATGATCTGTCTTCAGTTTGATAGTTTCTTCTTTCCCTTCTCAGGACAACTCTCATTCATAGACTCATAGAATCACAGACTGGTTTGAGTGGACAGGGAGCTTCTGAGATCATCTTGTCCACCCCCCTGCACTGAGCAGGGACACCTGGAACTAGCGTAGATTGCTCAGCGCCTCACCAAGGCTGACCTTGAATATACCCAGGGGTGGGGCATCTACCACCTCTCTGGGCAACAGCATCTCAGTCCTTACAAATCCCATAGTTCAGTAACTTCCTTGTGATACCATCTCAGCTTTGCCACAAATTAACACGTTAATTATTTTGTATTAGTTGGTATTAAAAGTGAAAGCCCTTACTCATGCTCTGTCAAGATGGCCTCTGCTTACTTGGAGTTTGGGGAGTTGGGGTGACTCACTCGTATCAAGTCCTGACTTTGCTTGTACGGCGGCGGAGGCTGAGCAGGGACAGACCCGGACGAAGCGACGTGGTGATTGGGTGCCAACTTATGCTGATAATTAGCTTTTTATTGCTGGTTGAAAGTTTTGTGTTGCATAAACCCTTCTGTTTATGTTACTGGAGCTTGTATAGACCGTCAGCTGATGGTCTATAAACTGTGTGCACATGTGTTCAGCTCAGGAGATAATGTAGGGCTTCTGCTGCTTGTTTCAATGGCATAAAAGGCAAGATGGGGGGGGTTAGCAGTCTGGAATCTCCTCATGCTCTCGTGTAGGCTCTGCCACTGACCCCTTTGAGTTATGTTAAACAGATAACGAGCCTCAAGATCTCTGTAGTTCGATGTTCTTCTTCCAGATAGATTACCTGAACATGATTAATGGAATCATAGAATCATTAAGGTTGGAAAGACCTCTGAGATCAAGTCCAACCATCAACTCAACATTATCATGACCACAATGGAAAGGAGGATCTTGGTGGGGGGCAGGGAAGGCAGAGTTTTTTGAGGGGCTTCTGAAATGATGGTGTTGCGAGCATTAGGTCTAAGAGTAAAATAAATAAATAAAAATACAAATTCACAGTATTTCACAGATTTTTTTCAGCATATGCAGAATATTGTGGTTTAATCATTTGAGGGGAAAGAATCTTTAAAAAACCCCCCAAAATTGCCAACAAACCCAAGAAGAAAGCTTGCTGGTTTGTTCAGCATGTTTAAATTTACGCCCAGATGCCCAAATTTCTTCCTTTTGGAAGTTTTCCAGAAAAATTGCAAAAAAGATGATACTTTTCTTTCTTAAAATAAGCAAGAAACTGAAAAACTTTTACAAGCCAGACGTGTTAGCTGGAGGTTGCCCGATTGTATAACCTTCATAGCCCTGTTGAGGCTGGTCACCCTGCTCCTGTTGTGTTCCATCTCACTCGGACATCCTTGGTCTACCAGATGATTAAGTAAAAGAAGAAAAGAGCTGCCGTTCTGTTTGCGGCGCTCGGAGTTGATGTGGAATTGTGCTTTTTTTAGCAATAAATTCTAATGACTTATTTATGTGTTTGTTTATTTTAGGGATAGACTTCAAGATTAAAACTGTTGAACTACAAGGAAAGAAGATCAAGCTACAGATCTGGTGAGTACTATAGCCCAAGAGCTGGGGGATGACATCCTTCCAAAGGCTTCTTCTGGAGGCAGGTTTTCCTGGGAAGAGTTGAGACTCTCTCCAAAATTAATTTTGCAACTGTGTTTGGTGTTTCCAGGAGTGGTAAAGCTCCATGTGGATTCCCCTAATGATTTTTAAGGAATGGGGAAGAGGTCTGAGTGTTGTGTTTATAATCCCTGTTATCCACTGCTCCCATGGACGGCCTGTTGGCCAATCTCTTTGGGAGGACAGGATCCTCACAGTCTGTGATTTAGTAGGAAGTGGTTTAAAACTGGAATTTTTAAATTGGGAGTTGCCTCGAAATGATGCCTATAAACTGCCTGGGAGCCTTGCTTTGGTGTCAGCAAGAGTGTAACCCACAGCTGCTCTTATTTTATCTTCTTCAGTGGTAATCTGTGGGGAGTTTCTCAGACTTTTCAACCTTCAACCAGCTAAGAGGAGGCAAAACTTCAGCTCTTCCTTTTTTTCTTGCTATGTGTGTCAAACTACAGATTTTTCTTCTCTTTTAATAGCCCTGTAACAAATTAGCTCAGGAAAGCTAATGCCTTTTCCTTGCCTCTTATGTTTTTTTAGATTCCCTCAACCACGTGCTCATATTGCTCGTGCTTTCTTCAGCTTTACCGAGAGCTCAGAACTTGAATTTGTTTAGAACTTGAACTGGCCAAGTTTGTCCTCCACTAATAAAAAATCTTTTAGGGCTTGATAATGTTGATATTTATAGGATGGGTTCCAGTTAGAAGGAAACACTGCTCCTACTTTCTCTGAGGAAAACTGGCTAAATGAATGTCCTTCCTCATGAATGTCCTTTGTTGTGAATTATGAATCCTTTGTGTCACCATCACTCTGAGCATCCACCTTATGTCTTGGTTATTTCTCATATCCCAGTCCTGTGAGCACCTCTTTAGCAGAAGTTGATCAACTTAGTTATTTTGTTTTGTGCCATGCAAGGAAAAGAGTTCTTGAAGTTGACCTTACCATATAAACTGTGTAGGTGGTTGATAGGGAAGCACTTGGATGATGAAGAAACTCAACGTGTTGGAATGTTTCAGTGGGAAGCCACAAAGGGTAATGGCTGTGTGAGGGTGGGGTTTTAGATGGGGGTGTCTGAGGTGGAACAGGTACAGACCAGCTGGGAGCCGCAAGGCAGGAACCGAGAGCATTAGCTGAAGAGGTGTTCAGTGCAGTCCCATCGATGGACTGTACAAGTTCCCTAGGCTGTTAACATTCGGGTCTTCCACCCAGATTGAACCATAACTTGAAACAATCATTTTGGGTTGTATTTTTTACCCTTGTGAGGTAGGTGCTCTGAATTACTGTGGGATAGAAAGGCGAAAGAAAACATTGGAATGACTTAAAGGATTATTAAGGGAGTGGAGCATCTCTGTGCCCAGGAAAGGCTGAGAGCCCTGGGGCTGTTCAGCTGGAGAAGAGCAGCCTGAGAGGGGATCTGAGCAATGCTGAGCAAGAGCTAAAGGGCCCCCAGGGGGCAAGAGGATGGGGCCAGACTCTTGTCAGTGGTGCCCAGTGACAGGACAAGGGGCAACGGGCACAAAGTGGAGCCCAGGAGGTTCCATCTGAGCAGGAGGAGAAACTTGTTTGTTGTGAGGGTGTCAGAGTCTGTCCCAGGCTGCCCAGAGAGGC
Organism: Todus mexicanus; assembly: GCA_013389965.1. Classification (NCBI taxonomy): domain Eukaryota; kingdom Metazoa; phylum Chordata; class Aves; order Coraciiformes; family Todidae; genus Todus; species Todus mexicanus. The sequence goes on along the minus strand of WEIS01030852.1, from coordinate 5,917 downwards.
TGTGGAGTCTCCTTCTCTAGAGAGCTTCCGAACCCGCCTGGGCAATGCAATCCAGGCTGCCCGGCTCTGGGTGACTCTACTGCAGCAGGGAAGTTGGATGAGATGATCTGCAGAGGTCCCTTCCAACCCCCACCATGCTGGGATTCTGTATTAGGTTAAGCTTAGGGAAAAGTCATCATGAAATGTAAAAACTGAAAATATGGAATAGTGAGGGTGCTTACTGTGTATATAGACAGAGAAGCAAGCTGTGGAATTGTGGAAGCAAGTAAAGCTGTGGAATTGTGGGATTTAGAGGACCTAGGGAAATGAAGAGGCCTTTGGGTGAGATCAGTTTTATGAAATTGCAACTTTTAACCATTGCAACGTTGAGAGATTATGATCTGAGCCTGCTGCATTTTCCTACCAGTTTAAAATTTCCTGCTTGAAAGGAAACTTGGAAAGCAGAAAATGAAGTTTCTGTGACATGTGCTTTTGATGGAAAAAATAAAGCCAATTTTTAAAAAAATCTAGGCTTTGTAGTTTCTAACTTTTCCTGTACAAGGAGTTTTGCCCAGCAGTGGCTTCGTGGCTAGAACAGGAGTGTCTTTTGGTGAAGATGTTTTGTGCAGTGCATCTATATTTAACCACCACTTCCTCTGCTTAAACTGTGCTTCTAGGAGTTGTCTAAACACATTTCCAGAACCACACTTCACTCTGGCTGCAGAAGCTTCGTAAGGAAGTGGTGTGTTTTGTGAAACATTTCACTTGTAAACATGAAGATGTTCTTGGAGCTTTTCTTGTGTCAGGAGCATGGGTTGCGCTTTTATCACTGAAGTAAATGCAGAGGAGCTGATGTAGCTGAACCAATAGAACAGGTTGTCATAGAATGGTTTGAGTTGGAAGGGACCTCTGAGATCATCTAGTTCCAACCCTCCTGCAGTGGGCAGGGGCACCTCCCACTAGACCAGGTTGCTCCAAGCCCCATCCAACCTGGTCTTGAACACATCCAGGGATGGAGCACCCTCAGCTTCCCTGGGCAACCTGTGTGAGTGTCTCACCACCCTCAGAGTGGAGAATATCCTTCTTATTTCCAATCTAAATCTATCCTCTTCCAGTTTCAAACCATCATCCCTTGTCCTATCAGTACAGGCCTTTGTAAAAAGTCCCTACCCAGCTTTCTCGTGGGCCTCCATCAGATAATGAAAGANAAGGCCCCAAGAAGGTCTCCGTGGAACCTTCTTGTCTCCAGGCTGAACAAGCCCAACTCTCTCAGCCTGGACTCATAGGAGAGGGGTTCCAGCCCTTGCATCATCTTCGTAGCCTTCCTCTGGAGGACTCCGGTTTTCTGAGTTGTAGGTGGCACTTTTTCTGGGACACAGTTCCATGTGTGGTTAAGCTGAAGCAGAAGAGAAGAAAAGATGGATGAAGATAAAAGAGACTTTCATTTAAAAGTCAGGAAATGAGAGCCTTGGTGCCTTTGTGCTCTCTTAGTGTGGCATCGTACATGTGCTGGTAGTGATGGAGCATAGCCCTGCTTTCCCCCGTCTGAGAAATTATTGCCCTGTTTGTTCTGCTTCTCATATGCATGTGTGAGCTGCTTCAGGTGGCTTCCAGAGATGGGATGCTGGGTGTGGTGACATTGGCCCAGTCCACACATCTAAGTCCAGCTGTGACCCTCCAAAGGCCACTGTATCTTCGTCCCACCTTCTGTAGTGCTATTTGCTTGCTTCCAAACAGTCCCTTTTATTGTTAGAAGTAAAGACAGCTTTGTCTTATCATTGTTGCTGTTATCATCAACATCATTATCATTATTATTAGTGCTTATTCAGATTGAAACCTTGTTTTTCCCAGAGTAGTGACATTCAACTGTTAACGAAGTCACAGCTGGTGACAGGATTTTGTCCCTTCAAGGACTCAGTGTTTTAGCTGTTTCCCAAGCATGACAGAGCTTCTTAGTGTGGAGTTGCAGGATGGTGATGAAGGTGCTGTGGTCCCTGAGCCACCACTGGCTAAAGCGGTGGCTGAGCAAACCTGGCACCTCCAGAATCAGGTTTCTGCATCGTTGGGAGTGCTGAAGAGTTTGATTATGTCACATTTGTTCTTGACGTAGGGAAGAAGTGTTATTTCTTTTCATATACAGAGAGCAACAGAAATAAAAACTGCTCCTCAGTCTAAAATTATTTCGTTGACCTACCTCTTGCTGATCATATAATCCTCCATCACCCCTGAATCAAACCATCCTCCTGCTGCTGTCCTGGTGTAGGAGCTGCTCTGTGGCTGCCTGCACTGCTGGGGCACTGGGTTTTGCTGGGGCTGGCACTGGCTTTTGTACTCTATGGGGTGTGGGGTCAGTCTCAATGGGCAATTAGTTTTAGAGAAAAATATGATGGGTGCTTGCTAACACAGCTCCACTCCTCTCCTGCACAGCGGGATGGCTGCTCCCTGCCTCACTTTCTGGGCTTGGGAAAGGGACAGGCGTGGCAAGATCTCAGCCGTGCCTTCCGCTCTGAAATATAGATATATAGGAGTAGAGCAAGAATACAAAGGCCAAGCTGAATTAAACCTTGCCAGAGGTGATAAGGAACTTGATACTTCAGAGCTATAAAAACAGAGTTGCTGTTCGGTAGGGATCAAGCTACAGTGTTTTCATATCGCTCCAAATGTCAGTGTGCATGCTGCAGGGGAGACTGGGACGGAAGGAAGGGGAGAATGGTGAGACTGGTTAGCAAGTGGGACTGTGTATTCACAGAATCCCAGCATGGTGGGGATTGGAAGGGACCTCTGGAGATCATCTCATCCAACCCCCCTGCTCCAGCAGGGTCACCCAAAGCCGGGGGCCCAGGATCACATTGTCCAGGTGGAGCTGGGTTAGAGTAGAGGTTTATGAGTAGAAATGCTCACAAAGGGTGGGATCTGGGAGGGCTCACACTGCTGAATGTCCTAACCAATCTCAGTACATAACGCTCTGGGTGCAGAGAGGGGAGGGAGAAGAAAAAAAGCAAAATGAGGGGTTGCTGCTCCAGGAAGAGATGGTGTTATCATTGCAAAAGTGATGAAAATGTGCAGAGGAGTAGGGCAGAAAAGCTAAAAATTGAGCTCTGAGGAATGTAATATCACACACTCCAGGAGATCAGGTAGAATTTGTTTGGAATGGAAACCAAAAGACTTCAGCATCCTAGACCTCTCTGAACTTCCTAGTATGATGTAGCAATTTGAGGGTGATTTTTCTGCTACCGTAGGTGCAGTCATTTCCAGCAGGCAGGGAAGTGAACATCATGCTCTAGCATAACCCACAACTTCAATGAGCGTGCCCAGCAAGTGGGATGATCAGAGGGATGTTACAGCTATTTTAGGAGGAACAGCTGGAAAGATGAGGATTCGTCAGAATGTCAGGGAAGTGACCAAAGCGCATTTTTAAGATCATGAGTATGCTGGGAGAGGCAGGTTGAGATGCTGCAACTCATTGCCTTCTCCATCTCCAGAACGTTTGTTCTGGTGGAAGGATAAAAGTTGACACATGCAAAACACAAGGACATGAAGTTAATCTCTGAAGCCCCCCATCACAAGATGTGCTAGCCATAGTTATACATGGGTTCACGAGGGATTTCATGAAGTGACAGTCTAATTTGGGCTGTTAAATACACAGGTGTTGGGTTGGAAGGGACCTTCAAGGTCATCTAGTTTCAACCCCCCTTCCATGGGCAAGCACACCTCCCACAGGCTGGCAGGGGCACTTTTTACAGAGGCCTGTAGTGATAGGAATAGAGGTAATAGTTTATAACTGGAAGAGCAGAGACTTAGATTAGAAATAAGAAGGAAATTCTTCACTGTGAGGGTGGTGAGACACTGGCACAGGTTACCCAGGGATGCTGTGGATGCTCCATCCCTGGATGTGTTCAAATCCAGGTTGAATGGAATTTGGAGCAACCTGGTCTAGTGGGAGGTGTCCCTGCCCATTGCAGGGGGGCTGGAATTAGATGATTTCGAAGGTCCCTTCCAGTGCAAACTATTCTGTGATTCTGTGACTCTAAGGTCAATGAGAGTGGAAATCAAATTTCTAGAAGTCCACCAGCAGGAGTGATAGACTCTGGAAGAAGCTCTACTTCAGCGTAATGGAAATGAAATAGAGAAAGAGGAATGTGAAGGGGGAAAAACCCCAATGATCCAAGGGTATTAATTTACACCCCCTGTCTAGTATAAAATTCCTCACCAGGTATTTCAGACTAAAACTTAAGAGATAAGAGCATCTCAATGTATCTTGTGCTGCTGTTGCAGAACTCACCCCAGGAGCTCTCTTCCCATTTACTCAAGAACATTCTGTGAAAACTGGTTGCAGAAAATACAGCTCCTTTCTGCTCCCTCTGTTCACAGCCTCCGCAGTCTGGGGAGACAATAGGAGCTGTCAGAGGTGACCCTGAAGGTGGATTTACAGCAAGTGGCTATTGGGAGAGGAAATCCAAACCAAACTAAAATAAGAACCTCACCCTCCCATCTGCTGCTGGAGAGGTGGGGTAGGGCAGAAAGACATTCAAGAAGTAATGGTGGTATTTCAGACTAGGTTTCTCGGGATGATAAACAGTGTGGGGTTATGCGAGTGGTGGTGCGTGATGGACCTTTTCAAGAGGTCCCTGTTTGCTTTTCTCAGTCAGAGTAGCAAGTAATCCCAGGCTTCCTTCAACAGCTACGTGGTGTGTACATGTCTAGTCTTAAACTGATCTGAAGGAGCAACCAAGAGACATGGACAGAGCTGTGTGCAGAGCGAGGGCTGCAGAGCTTCATGGGGACTGACACTTGTTGATTCCGCACTTGTGAGTTTTGCATTTACTAGTTTTCATGCAGATTCCTGGCATTGTGTCTGTGCCCATTGTCAAGAACAATAGAACCAGAACAAGCAGCTCTGACAGGTGAGGGTGAACAGGTAACAGTCAGAAAGGACTTGGTTGTGTGCCTGGGCCAGGCTTGTTTGGGAGCTGCTGCCCTGGGAACGTCTGCACAGGCTTGTTACATGGCGATGACTTCATCAAGTTGAGATATAACAGGTCAGGTCCTGAAGAGCTTTCAGAACTGGGTAAGGCAGAGGATCCATTTCTCTGCAGCGGTGGGTGAAACAATCCTGCCCAATAGCGTTGTGTTGTAGTAAACTGGAAACACATAGAGATTTGAAGACATCCAAATTTCTTTATTTTTTCCCTACGTAGCTATTGCTCTGACCCTCCCGGATTTACATAAAATCTGTATATCAACCTATCTTCTTTCAGACTGCTTCCAAATTTTATGAACAGCCTTGGGTTTTTTAGTGTGTTGCTCTAAATTGTGTAGAAGGCCGTAAAGTGGCATTTTTCTATCCCTGCATCTTTGCTGGGAGCACTTGCTTTAAAACACGCAGTTTAAAAATATTGTAAGAAGAAACAGTGCGACAGGAATAAAATTCTTGGGATTATTTTGCTAGGAATTGTTTGGTTTAATACATTGGAGGCCTTTATTTTGAGTGATGTGGACTGGAAGGATCTTTCAAGATCATCAGATATAATCTCTTCTTGTTGCATCCATGTAAATCTTTCATAAACAAAGCATAGTACATTTTAAGGTTCCTTTAGTCTCTGCCAGGTCAGACGGAAAACTGTCCCAGAAATTCCTTCCTCTGGTGGGTAAACCTCTAATATGATATAGCTTCTGCATACTTTAACGTTGCCATGAGAATAATTTAAATAGATTTTTCACTTTGCTTCTGCTTCTTCTCTCCCTAGCCCCACAGGGCGACCTTCTTCATTTTGCAGCTTAACAAACCAAGTTCTCTCCATTTCCTCATGGGCAGTAGAGCTTCATTTTCCTTGGCTATCTTAATAGTCCTTGTCTATTTATATTTTAGCTTACAGAGCTAACCAGCTTCAATAAGTGGTTTTGGCTGTGCCAAGGGTTTCACAGAATCCCAGCATGG